>JZLH01S0268825.1:44886-67125 GCA_001188425.1 Eucidaris tribuloides
ATGCGAAGGTCTTGGAGTTGGCGGTCTGAGTGTAGCGATTTGAATCCGGGGGCCGAGTCTGTGCGTATCACGGCAGGGGGTCCGTCCAGCGGGCGCATTTCGACACAAAGTTGGATAAGAGCATCAAGCAGGGTGTCGTGGCGTTCGTCACTAATGATACAAGTTGTTGTGTAGGACGTGACACATTCGCGGAGGACAAGAATGTTCTGTCGTGAGCGTTTTAGGACGTCTGCAGCATAGGTGACACCAACAACTTCTGGAGGATCACTAGTGGACTGCGGACAAACGGTAGTAGGAGCATTTCGAAGGGATGCACATCTGTGGCAACAATCGGTAACGTGTTTGATAGTAGCGTCCATGTCTAATGCGAAAAAGTATCTGTTGACCACAGACTTGAGTTGGTTGGAGGTGGGGTGGTCAAGTTGGAGATGCAGGGAAGTAAGGAGGCCTGCGAGCACATTGCGGGGGACGATGATACATTCGCGGGGTGACAGGAAGGCTTGTTCGCGACGCACTACCAGGAGGTTATCACGAGCTATGGTAGCTACTCTCAGGTACCGTTTGACGTCGCGAATGTTTGTTAGCTTTTTCGAAGGTCTAGTGCCTTGGCTCAAGTGTGCGTGGGTGCGACGGAGGTCAGAGCATTCCTGCTGTATGTCATGCCATGCAGCTCTGGAGGTAAACGGGAGTGTGGCAGTGCCTGAATTGATATCGTCTATGGAGATATGGTGAACGACAGATTCCTCAGTCTGGTGAATGAAGCTACATACTTGGCAGGTTGGGTCATTACAGTCTGGAGCGTTTCTGCTCGCGAAATCAGATGGAATGTTGGCGGAGCCAGCGAGATGGCGGACGGTACACTGGTATCTGCTGACGGTCGACAGGAACGTAGACACGCGTGGGCTGGCAGAGAATTCACCTCGGCAAAGCTTCTCAAAGGCTTGAACGCATGGTTTGCTATCTGTGAGGATACATGCATCAGGTTGTGAGTCACGACTGAATAATGTACGGGCTGAAATGCTTGCAAGAAGCTGCGATTGAGAGGGCTTCGATTTCACAAGGAAGCCACGTGATTTGACGTCCACGAAGTTTGGCACTGAAAAATCCTGCGAGCTTGGGCTTGTTAGAGCGTGTTATGTACAAAGTAGAGCCAATTCCGCGCTTCTTTACTGAGCCATCAGTGACAATCCATAGTTGATCAGATGGGCGAGGTAAGGTTATAGTGCGGGATGTTGACAACGTGTCTCGGGCAGCCTGAAATGATGCAAGGAGGTCATCCGACCACTGGATACGGTCAGCAGACTGCTTGCCTGCCACTGCTTCATCTAAAGGTGAGAGAAAAGATGCGCACTGGGGGAGGACGCGCGCTAGCATTTTATATGCGCCTATGAAGGAGCGCAGCGTCTTGACAGTGGGAGGGGGATTACACGAGGACAGCGTTGCAATGCGATGAGGGCTTGCGGAGAGGGAGCCTTGTGACCAGATCCACCCAAGAACAGTGGTAGATTTTGGGCACACCACTGTTTTGCTAGCTGAAAGGTGGAGCCCGGATGCATGGAGAGCATGGAGGACACGAGACCAGTTATGTAGTAATTCATGGTAGCTATTGCCACCACAATACAGGTCATCGGCAAGTTTGACAACAACCCCTTCCAGTTATAGGTCTCCTAGGACCCGGCACATTAGTTCCTCTAATGCCGTTTCTGACCCTGGCATTCCCATGGCGGAGCGTGTATAGACACGTACCCCACGGAATAGGGTAGCGACACCACAGTATTTCATTGATGATGTGGACAATGGGATTTGATAGAAGGCGTTGGTGAGATCTGTACAAATGATATGCTTCCATTGGCCGATCTGTCTGAGGGTAGAGTCGACATCGGGCATTAAGGACGGTTGTGGTTTTGCGTAACGTCCGACGTCAGCAAAGGCAGTCACTAGTCTAAAGCCTCCATTTGCTTTCTTGACCAAGAAAGATGGGTTTACGTACTCAACAGTAATGCCTAGATCTTCTGGGCGTGCAAATACGCCTAGCTGCTCTAACTCATCAAACTTAACTTGCAGCTCTTCAAGATTGTTTCGTGAGTACAATGGAAGGCGACCTTTACGTTGAGGTGGCTGAACAGGACCCATATTGACAACAGCTTCGAAAGGGCCAACGGTCCCGTTGTACCCTTTAAATGATGGGTCAAAAACACCATCAAAATCAGTATGTAAGGACTCGAACTGATCTCTCACATCACTAGGAAGTTCACTGTCTGGATCAAGTTTTATGCCTGCAGAGAATGGGCTACCATGTTGACGAGGGTGTACCTGGGTGTGTACCCTAGGTACAGAGGGGGTTGGGGGGTGGTCATCTGGTGAGTGAGTACATACGGGGCGAACTTGACAAAAATGTTCATTGCGGTGAAGGAGACGTGGTTCAGTTGAAAGGTTAGCAATACGGACTTTGCCTGCCACACTGGAGATAATGGCAGGAGTGGGCCACAACTGAGAAGACTTTGGGGGACCTGATCGAGTATCTAGACGGGGTTCAAGTGCAATGCAAATGTCTCGTCAGATTCTAATTCGGGAGGAAGTGATACCTCAACAAACTGTCCAGGCCAGAGTACGGTGGTTGTAGGGGGGGGGGGGACGCAGCACATGGGCACGTCTGACAGCATGGGAAGAAGTCTTTCTGTCTCCAGAGCCATAATAAATTACCATATCATCACCGATACAAATTTGGCGTTTGGCGGGGCGAACAGATACATCATTGTATGCCATGAAGGGAGTGCCACCAAGGACCTCAACATCCAAAATTTCGACTACCAAGCCTTCGAACATAACCTGTTTATGACCACGAGTGAATGTTAGCTTTTATCTCGCCTACGACGGTAAGAGGGGATGATCCATCTGCCTGATGGGCAGACTGAGAACTAGTCTTAATTTCCCCGCCCAGACGTGTAACGGTAGACATTCTGATCATATTGCCTGTCGCGCCGCTATCGACAGTAATACGGGTGGTATGGTGGCCACAAAAGGCATCGAAATATGGGGACTGGCAAACTTGGACACGTAGAGCTGCCTCGTCACTAACATGTGGGACTTGTGGGTCTTGTGCGGGAGGAACAGGTTCTGGCGGAGTTGTATCATCTATGTCCTGCCAATCATCCACCTCATCTTGTTCTAAGATATTGGTAATTTGTCTAGCCCTGGCAATATAGTTCCTATCGGGTTCTGGGAGGTATGAGCAATCGCTGAGAAAGTGGCGATCAGGGCGTCCTGCCTGGCAACACAAGGGGCAGTACTTTGCTGGACGCTGCCGTGTACGCGGTTGGGATGGTGGTCGTTGGGATCTAATCCCAGAGGGTTGTTGGGTACGGCGACTGCGTTGGGGGACAGATAACCGTAGAGTTCTAGAACCCTCTGTACGTAATTCGTCTACTAAGCTAAGGCCTGCGAAATTTCTGGTTTAAGAGATGCTAGAGAGCGCGGGAGCGTAATTCTGTGCCATAACGTTGTTTGAATAAGCAAGGGAGGTCCTGGTGAATCAGTGTGAGCCAATGGAGAACAATGAAGTTTTCCATTGTAGGAGATAGTTCTTCATCCTCCTGTAACTGTTCACCATGGTGGGTTATACCACCGTTGGCTTTGAGCAGGTTGTCCTCTATGAAGGCAACCAACCGCTGGTATAAATCTTCAGCACGTTCATCTGCCTCTAGCTTAATATCTGAGAAATCTAAGAAGTGGGCACCTGTACTCTGGAACCCAAAGTGTAGTCTGATTTTGCCCCAAATATCGCTTAGTGAGGTCGAATTGTGCACGATAGAACTACGGGAAATTACGGGACAGTAATTGGCTATCTGCCCAAACATGAGATTGAGTAAGGTGGCTTTTTGGTTAGCAGTTTTCCTGGTTTCGGCAGGTACAGTAACGGGATCGTCATGAAACCCACGCACTGGAAAAGATTTTGATTTCTTTGACCATGTGAAGTCATCTTTTAGGAATTTGGCAAAATTTGAGTCGAGATTTAATGTATAGATGAGGTTCTGTTTCCAATTTTCGAACGAGTTTACAGTTTCGTGTTTCGTAAGGCACGCATTGTTTTGGGGCTCGGGGTGTATTCGCCATCACGTATCGCAATAGATGGGACTAAAGGCTAATCTACGTGTTGTCGTATGTATAACGTTAGAATACGGTTAACTTACCCGCCGAATTTACGGTGATGACTGAAAGCAAGGCTAGCTCTAGGTCTATAATCATCGGACGTGGAAACGAATCATAATCGCTGCCACCACGCCAATAAGGATAAGACTTCAGTCAAAGTTAACGTTTGGAAACATTTATTTACGTTTCTCACAACAACACAACAGGCATCAACAAGCCAGGAACCGACCACCGCAAGGTGGCGCTATTACACTTACTATTGTAACACAAGACACTGGCGATTGTGTTCACACAATGGTACAACTTATTAAAGAAATACCATTAATAACCTTTATAGCAATGGAGCTGTAAACTCAGTTTTAGTGGAATTATAATGGATCTATAGTCTTTTATTTGAATTATTGCCTGCTAAAGAGAAACATTCCTAGTCTTTTTTCAGATCCTTATAGCATGGGGATGTTCATAATGCATGAAGTGAGAAATTTATTATCAGTTTACAAAAGTGTACCATATATGCATTCATGAACATGACAAATTTTTATTCATTATCTTCATGCAGATTAGTATTCATAGACTTCAGATAAATATTGCAATAATGCTACTACAGCTTAAGATTACCCAATCTCAGGCCATTACTTAACACTTTGTGGTGCTTGCGGCCTAAAACCCAGGTGGTTGTTAACCAGGGATGGATTGTTTCGAGAACTAATGTGTATAACCTTTCCAAATTGTACGATTTTCTGCTAAATCGCAAATGCTTATCAGACAATACATTTATAACTCATTTATTTGGGTTCATGCTGTATTCAATTTACGCGATAAATGTCATTGTAGGAACTACAGTGACATTTGTCATTCGAATTAAAAGATATGGATCCGATTGTCTTCTCGTCGAACAGGTTCGCCGATAGTACCTGAGTGAAGTCAACCCTGGGCGAACAGGTTCGCCGATAGCACTCAAAGTGTTAAATTATTGCTGTAACGGGAACCGATAACAGACGGACCGACGGACGGGCGGACGGATTGACAGGTGGAAGCAAAATGATGGCACCGTCACAACTTTCCGAGCCAAAATCTGTGTCAAATCGAAGATGGAAATCAGAGTATTACCAGTAAGAAAAAATAAGCATGTTCTCAAAAATAGGTACAATAGATGCATTCCGTATCATTTCAGTTCAGTTTATTTCAGATTTAATTAATGAAAATATTTGATTTTGCTATCTTTTTGTGCTTGATTGACCTGTCACAGTGACCAAATTTTTATTGGTGTGAACATTTTGACCACAGTCAGACAGTGAAATTATTTCTTGTTAAAAAAAAAATGAGCTACTTGCATGATCACCCTTGCTCTTTGTGTCTCTTGTAAGGTCTAGAAATGCCCAGAAAAAAAAACCGCAGTTCAAAACGATCATTAAATACTTGAAATGAAATTCAAACAGCGATCATTGTAGTTTCCCCCATAGATTGCTTATGTTTGAGAATTCCCCCCCCCCCCCGGACATTAACTCATGTACTAATTTTGCCAGCAGTGTTGTAGTCTAGTCCGAACTCCAGTCTAATTTGTAGTGGACTCGGACTTGGACTCGGTGTCAGTTCCCAACGTAAAAATAAATAGCAAGGTTTTATTTAAAGACACAAGACAGTTAACATTATGCACTTTCAATTTTACCAAAACTGTCAAACTGTGATATCTGAACTATGGTGCTGGCAAGTAAACATCCTAGAATACAAAAGTTTGAAAGTTTTACTGCCACTAGCAAGATATGTATGAACAAATATCACCCCTACTACGGGGAAGTTTAAAACAGCCTAGATCTGCACACAGTAGTCTATGGGAAGAAATAGGCAAAATGAATCCGTCAAAGTACTCATACGTTTTCAATTGTTTTAAATCCTTGGCGCGCTAATGTTTGTGCAAAACTGTACAATTAAATTAAATCGTAATAGTTATTTTTCTCCTTCACCTTTGTACAGGAGACACTAAAAATAACTAGAGTGTTTAAGTAACATCTTTACAAAAATTACAATTTTCAATACTGCAATAAGGAAAGTAAAATTCATAGAAAATATGAACAGGACAATTGTCATTATTATTCCCTCAGAATAAATTCAGCGTGTAAAAAGTTAAAGTACTAAGTAATAATTTTGAAATACAGTTTTCTAGACTACACTTTTACAGTGTGTCTCAAAAAAATGTGCAAGTGAAAACCGCCCTCTTTGGCAATGAGAAAATACTCTTTTGACATGATGCTTACATCAACGTTAAGAGCATAGTCTTAGCTTTCAAAAATTTAGTTTGGTTAAATTTGCTTATCTTTATCTTGAGATATGTTAATTTAAATAAGAAAGGGTAAAATAAAAATATTTGATTTTGCTATCTTTTTGTGCTTTATTGACCTGTCACAATGACCAAATTTTATTGGTGTGAACCTTTTGACCACAGTCAGACAGTGAAATTATTTCTTGTTAAAAAAAAATGAGCTACTTGCATGATCACCCTTGCTCTTTGTGTCTCTTGTAAGGTCTAGAAATGCCCAGAAAAAACCGCAGTTCAAAACGATCATTAAATACTTGAAATGAAATTCAAACAGCGATCATTCTAGTTTCCCCCATAGATTGCTTATGTTTGAGAATTTTTTGTCCCCCCCCCCCCGACATTTACTCATGTACTAATTTTGCCAGCAGTGTTGTAATCTAGTCCGAATTCCAGTCTAATTTGTAGTGGACTCGGACTTGGACTCGGTGTCAGTTCCCAACGTAAAATGAATAGCAAGGTTTTATTTAAAGACACAAGACAGTTAACATTATACACTTTCAATTTTACCAAAACTGTCAAACTGTGATATCTGAACTATGGTGCTGGCAAGTAAACATCCTAGAATACAAAAGTTTGGAAAGTTTTACTGCCACTAGCAAGATATGTATGAACAAATATCACCCCTACTACGGGGAAGTTTAAAACAGCCTAGATCTACACACAGTAGTCTATGGGAAGAAATAGGCAAAATGAATCCGTCAAAGTACTCATACGTTTTCAATTGTTTTAAATCCTTGGCGCGCTAATGTTTGTGCAAAACTGTACAATTAAATTAAATCGTAATAGTTATTTTTCTCCTTCACCTTTGTACAGGAGACACTAAAAATAACTAGAGTGTGCTAGTAACATCTTTACAAAAATTACAATTTTCAATACTGCAATAAGGAAAGTAAAATTCATAGAAAATATGAACAGGACAATTTTCATTATTATTCCCTCAGAATAAATTCAGCGTGTAAAAAGTTAAAGTACTAAGTAATAATTTTGAAATACAGTTTTCTAGACTACACTTTACAGTGTGTCTCAAAAAAAATGTGCAAGTGAAAACCGCCCTCTTTGGCAATGAGAAAATACTCTTGTGACATGATGCTTACATCAACGTTAAGAGCATAGTCTTAGCTTTCAAAAAGTTAGTTTGGTTAAATTTGCTTATCTTTATCTTGAGATATGTTAATTTAAATAAGAAAGGGTAAAATCACAATTGTGCCACTTTTACTAATTAAAGTCCCTTGTGAAAATGACACAATTTTGATTCCACCCTTTTGTTGTTTGCAACATATCTCGAGATTAAAACAAGCAAATTGAACAGGAGAAATAACATTAAAAAGCTAAGACTTTGCCCTTGATGTTGATGTAAGCATGTCACAAGAGTATTTTTTTGAGATATGCTGCAGCATGTCTTAAAAAATTGCTCAAGTGAAAAGTGCCATCTTTGACAGTAAGAAAATACTGCTGTGACAAATGTTTACATCAACATCAAGGGCAAAGTCTTAGCTTTCAAATGCTTTTTCTCCTGTTCAATTTGCTTGTTTTGATCTCAAGATATCTTGTAAACAACAAAACGGTGGACTTTCAGCTGCGTCACTTTTACGGGAAGAGGGCCTGGTGCTATCATTACTGTAGTAAAAGTGGCACATTTGTGATTTTACCTTTTCGTTGTTAACTGAACATATCTCAGGATAAAAACAAGCAAACTGAACAGAATAAACGACACTTGAAAGCTAAGACGCCCTTGATGGTGATGTAAGCACTATGACACAAAAATGTTTTTCTCATTACCAAGAGGGCGCTTTTGACTTGCACAATTATTTTTGAGACACACTGTATACCTTATCAAAGACACTTAAAACATGGAGGATTATGTAGCTCACATTTTTAAACTGTGGTCAATGTTAACTTGGGCCCTTAACTGTGGACTCGGAACTTGTAGACTCGACTCCAAAGCTATTTGCCAATGACAGCATATAAATGTCTAAAGGTTTGTTTTTTATTTGTTCATTCAAATGTACAGTGTGTCCCAGAAAAAGGGAAACATGATTTCATGGCGAAAATATTCTATCATAACGAATAATTTCTTCAATTAATTAGGTATGATTGTAAAGCTGTGTTTCTCTTCTTTTCTTTGATACATAACTTATAATTCATCGTTCACGCATTATTGAATTAAAACAATGGATATTGGTGCTAACAAAATTTTATTTGCACGCACATATTTCATCTTTGAGTGCATTTTCATGGTAGTAAATGTAATTATTTTTAAGAAACAACATTATGATATAAAAATTCATAATTTCTTCTTGTATCTGACACCTCGTGCGTAAAAAAAAAGAATAATGTATGCCGGAGAACAAGCAAAATTAAAACACGCCTGTTTTAGCGTGATTTTTTAGAACGAATACATTTTGGGCAATTGGAAGCGAGCTGAACAAAAAGGTTCACGCACGGCTGACCCCACATAATATCTTTCTTGGGGCACAACAATAGGCTCCGAATCATGTTCGCAAGGTGATTTCTTGGTTGTTGGCTGCCAAATCCAGAAAAGAGGATTAATGAATGCATTTTGGAACATTTCTGAATACAAGCATCTTTTCAATTTGTCTTTTCTCAGTGATTCATCGCTTATTTTGCACAAATGTGGTATCATATGAAAGAAGATGAAATCGGCTTTTCAATGATTTCCTTCAATGTCTAAGATATTCTGAATATATTCAAGCATGACGGTTTGAATTTCAAATTTGCTCGTGCAAATGATTTCATGACTGTGTCCCTTCTTATTGTCTTTGCTCAGCCATGCGTGAATGGAAATCTCTGTGACCGGTATCAAAATGAAGAAAAGAAAATACTTTCCAACCATGTACGATTTTTTTTTCATATTTGTTATTAAGATATAAAAAAGATCTTCATCAATCTCGGTTTTCGTTTTTTCTGGGACGCACTGTGTTATGCAGGATCAAAGTTTGACAACCTTTTTCAAATTGGGCATCTGCAATGTAAACCAATGCCTTTAACCAACTTTTTTGTGTTCAAATGATTTGCCCTTCACACTGCTTTTACTAATAACATCAGATTTGTTTTTAATTAAGATACTACATAAAAAAATCAAAATCAATACAAAAACACCCGGTTTAGTGTAATAGCAGGGAAATTTGCATGCATACTACATGCTATGTTGGAGAAAATGTAGATTAGACTGAACGGATATACAGTATACAATGGGTTGTTAAGTTTTTTGGTTTTTTTTAATGAAACATAACTGAAAATATGTCTGTTGTCAAAACGCAATGCTCTAAATTTATTTTGAGATTATCCAAACTGCAGGGTCGAGTGGACCATTGAAATCGGTCTTCATTCGCCTTCTGTCTCGCGTCGTTGATCGAGCGTCGTCAGGCATTCCTACACGTGAAAAAGGGTACAGCTTCGCGCCAAAAACACGCGGCTACTGTAATTGTTGCACACTTTGAACCTTCTGAGAACCTTAAAGGAGCTGTCATTGTGTCAAGGGTGTGCAACTCATTTGGTTCAAAGTTGAACCTACAATTAGCGCGGTCTAGTTTAACCTTTCCTTCCAAATTACAAGAGTCATTAATAGGGGAAGAAAATCTAAAGTTGTTCAAATAATAAGGGGACGGGGTGAGTTGAGATAACGTTATCGAATATAAGTACTTAGACCGGAAGAATCGGTTGATCGTCATCTACCAGAGTGATCTATATTTGGAATACTTGATCGCTGAGAACGTGTAAACCTTGGAAATGATATAATCTTAAACTTTGCCCAATTAATATTAACACTAAGTATATAAAAATAAATAAAATAAAACATAATCTTAAAATATTAAATATGTTATATATTCCTGACGGTGCTGGAAACCAAATGAATAGTTTGATTGAAAAACGGGTTAACTCCACTTTAGTTTCTTTGGAGAAAAATGCATTTCTTTGCCATAGTTTGTACATGCGCCTTTACTGTAAGTAAAACCCGTGATGATTATCTTGAACTTGCTTGTGGAATTCAGCTTTAAACTATCGTTAGGTGCGTAGGTGATAAATGTGTTCATGCTAATAATAAGCGGAGGGCCGAGGGCAGAAAATTGGGGTTTCGTTTCACCGTCTGTACAAACTAAGTAGACCTTGTTTATTTTCAAGCTTAAAGTATATCAAATAATATTCAAGAGGTCTACCTCAAAAAATTTGTTGCGAACACCTCCAAATCCAAGATGGCGTTCAAAATGGCCGCCATTTTGATGAAATCTCATTGTTTTAGGATAAAATTTGTTTGAAACATCCAATCTCCATAAATGAGGTGTCATTTTAAAGGAAATTAAATTTCCTACAATTTAATACCACACTTAATAGGTTTTAGGGTCATTTTGATGATGATTTTGGGTCAAAAACCTTGTTTTTTGACATGTTTTCCCCAAAATCGAAAATATCAAAAATGCATATTTTCTCATAAATCAAGGAGTCAGCCACAAATTGATGACATACTTTCCCAGAATTTGCCTAAATATATGAACAACATGTTGTGAAAATTGGAAGTTGATTTCTGTTTTTGATCAAAAGTTATAAAGTCTTAAACCTGACAACGTCGTAGTTACTATGGGAGCATTTTTTTGCCAGTACATATGTAATGTACACGTATTTCCATAGACTACATGTGTTAAGGCTGTGTATATGGAGTCCTTGTATTGTCGCGAAAGCAAATGATCAAAACCATTCATTTTTTATCATGAAATTGAAAGTTTTAGAATATCTTGTTGTCAGGGTAACTGTAGCTATAATGTAGCTAGTGTTGCCATGGCAACCAGGTATTGAAAATGCAATATGGAGCCATAGGCGTATCCAGGATTTTTCAAACGTTATGTTGATCCAAATCATGTCTTTTCACGACCAAACGATAAGAAGCCAAAAAGAGAGAGAGAGAGTGTGTGAGTGTGTGTGTGTGTGTGTGTGTGTGTGTGTGCGTGTGCGCGCGCTCTGGGGAGGGGTGAGGGGCGGTCCGACAGGATTTTTTTCTTGACCAAATCATGTCCAATCACAACCATACATTTTTTAAAATCGTGCCGACCTTATTTCCTGAATCATTTGTATTCCATCTGTAACAACTACAAAGGGGTTTAATTGAAAGTTTCAAAGGCCCAATGTTATGACAGGATGGAAAAGCGCCCTTTTTTAATTAAAATCATTAAAAGGGTGCACTAATAACACCATTAATGCAATAAAAGCAGCCATGGCAGTGTGGAAAAATAACATTTGTGTTCCTCCCACAATCTGTACACTATGGCACTGCAACAGTCTATGTTCATGAATTTGTGCCTGTAGGGCCTATTCCAGGACTAGTTGTCATCCTCTCTGTGGTTGAGTTGACCCTGACAGTGGGCATGTAAAGTATCCTGTTGACATGGAAATTATAGCTATTATTTAGCTAATGTTGCTATGGCAAATTATGAGTTACGCTATACGGAGCTACGGTACATATGAGGGATAGCAATGTTTAAAGGTTGTGCTTTTTATTTGCATACCAAACCGTTTTTGCTCCGATTTAATCCAATCAAAGAAAGCTACATGAAACAAAGTATTCAACATCTGGGATGTACTGTTAAGTTTTTGAAAAAAACGATAAATCGTTTGATTTCAGTCATTGTTCAAGTTATATTTTGAAATTGTACGATATATTATAGGCACTGGATGCATAGCTTTCAACCACTGATTTTGAATTTGATTTTTTTTTTACCTTGTAAGCTTTGATCAGCAGGTATTCAGTTTTCATTAAATGCTACACAAACTTCTGGGTCTGGCAGTCAGATTACTTTAACGGCTGTGTCAAATTCAAATTCAGAGAGCGACGTTACGTTAGTACATTTCTTCAGTGCTTCAAGTTTTGGAAAATCAGACTTTTCTCTACCATGGCTTTTGTGAGGTGAAAATTTATGTTAATAATTTCAGCTATTTTTTTAGGCAATAAGAACAAGCTTATTTCGGGGTATGCAAATGATGGACACAAGATGGTTGGTCTTTCATTATTTATGAAATGAACAAATATACACAATAATTAATATTCCTGTTGTAATTCAATTCTGAAAAAAAAACCTCTGGAGGGTACATCTTGATGTGCTAACCACGAGGAGCGATGATTTCAATCCAATTTAAGTGTTAATTCCGATTGCCTGGTGGATGATAGATGTACCTGTGTACCTGACAAGAATCAGTTGGTGAGTTTGAAGCTACGTACCCTTACTCATGATAAGAACCATCATTTCCTCAAGTTAGAAAATCGTACTGTAGATGACTGGATTCTCCCAATGCATCTGCGAGAAGAGCTTATTAATACTACTTGACTTGTTTAGTATTTAGTATTAGTATTTAGAACGAGATATCAGGCTGGCCTATGAAAAATGCACGCTAAACTATAATCATCTAACAGGTTATGCCCTCCCTCGCCTATCACGAACGGGATATGCCCTCCCTAGCCATCGACCCAGTCCTTAATATAGCTTGCAGAGCCATTACTGGATGCCCATAACCAAACAGAGTAGATGATCTCTATATCTGCTATTATGAATTGCTCCTCAACAAATCAGAAGAGTGATCCTTTCTAGAAAGGAAAAGCTAAAGCAAAAGACTAAATCCATTCCATTCACTCTTCCAGCAAGAACCAGTGGAGAGAAGAGGCTGAACTCCAGAGGTTTTCTTCCCTTTCACTCAAAATTACTATCTCACTACCAAAGAATATCCATGGCCATGGGTCTAACTACCTTGAGAATGCATAATGCAAACCTTTCTTTCAACTGAAAGTATCCTACGAGGCTCTGGTGAAACATGGCCGGATAACAAAGACTGGACGTTGTGTGGTCCTCATGCAAAAATAAGGATTTGAGGTCGGATGCCTGTGGTTGCAGAAAGGAACAGAGAATGAAACACCTGCTGGTTTGCCCTCTCTTATAAGAAGTTGGTTTTGTGAAATGACTCAAAACAAAAGAATTGTCCTTCTGAGTGTTCTCTTAACTTAACATTAAATTTGAATGCATGCAATATATCACACCTGAAAACACAGACAGGGAGAATTGGTGACTTTTATATGGTTTGAATAACATCCAACCAAAGCTACATCATGATATTAGATGATGATGGTGAATATGCAACTTCCAAATTCCAAATTTTAATAATATTGTCATGTTGTTTTTTCCTTTTTTCTCATGGCAAAAATTTGCAATACATCTTTCTCAACAAGACTGTCACAGTGCACTTCAACCTTACTGTAGGTACTTGGCTATATGTGTTTATACTACCATGAATATATACTACATGTAGTTACATGGATCAAGGATGTGGCATAATGTTCAAGCCCGATGGCACAGATCATACTGACTGCTGCTTAAGAGGTATTTGTAGAAGTACTCTTGCTATCTAAAAGGCAGTTAGTATCAAATTTGTGCAATATTTCATGTTCTTCGTAAAACCATCATCAATGCTAAAAGCGAAAAAGGAAATAAGTATACAATAATTCCCATTTTGGTCCGTCCTCATATCCTTATTTTTGCATGAAGACCCCACAATATCCAGTCTTCGATCGCAGGTGGTTGAGACAAAACCAGAAAGGAGCCAGGTGGGACAGATGCCTTGAGACGGAGGGCGGATTTGTATTATGCGTTATCAAGGAGGTTGGTCTCAAAGACATTCTTTTGTGATGAGGGCTGCAATTTTTTGAGGGAAGTACTTGAGCATCTTCTCCCTTCCTTCTTGCTTGATAAGTGGATGGAGTGTGTCAGTCTCTTGCTTTACCTTTTCCTTACTGGAAAGAACCTAATTTGTGAAGGAGCAAATGCAGAATAGCATATTAGATCATCTACTTTGGTTGGTAAAAAGATTCCAGTAATGGCTCTCTATAGCCAGTATTTGTGCCTGGATGTATTTTTGTAGGTCTTATTTCTTTAATGCTAAAGTTTAAAGATGACATTTGAGGGTGTATAAAGTGATTTATAAATGCTACTTTCACTTCAGTCACCTATAGTAACCTTTTCCAACTTCAGAAGTGAAGGTTCTTATCATGTGCAAGGTTATAATCTATGCTTAACTTAAAAATCACCAATATTTTCTTGTCAGCTAGAGATCAATTATTCAGGCAGGCAATTGGAACCCATTGAATAGAAATTTTGCACAGCCGTTCAAGGAGTTTGGCTTTCAGACCTAGAAATATGTGTATTACGTATTGAAAACTGAATTCCTGATGATCAAAGCTTACTCGGTCGGTTAAAATGTTACACCAATACAGTTTAACGATTGCTATAAGCTATCATTGCCTCACTTGGACCCTGTAAATATCAAAATCAATTATTGAAAGCTATGATCTAGTGTGTGAATTTCTAAAACTTAGTTCTCTCTCCCTCTCTTACTGTAACGTATGCAGAGACGTAGGCGATCATGGTGTGCCACAAATCTCTGTCCTGCTCCCCGGGACCACTCTCTGCAATTCATGCATTCAGACTGGTCATCCAATTTAATTTATCCCTTTCCTTCCTGTACCCTTCTTTACCTAGATTTTACTATCAGTGCTAGATTTTCAAGACCGCCTTTTCTTGTTCTTATCGCCACAATCAACTTTCTCTCCACTCCAGCTCTTCTTAGAACCTAGAGGCTGTCCGTCCACGGAATCACGTCTGAAGAACCACATTTCACAACTCCCCAAGTTTACGCTTTCTCATGTCTGATATTATTGACCATGCTTCACTTCACTTGTATGCATAAGCACAGGGTAGATGTAACAATTAAATACTCGTAACTGAGTCTCCATTCTTAGATTACTCCAGATGTGTAAGTGAGATTAAAATGAGAATTGTACTAGCCAAATCAGCCTTTTCATAGTTGGAGAAAACCCTAAGAATCACGAAGCTATTATGGTATTGGCAAGGTATAGTTGCTTGATGATGAAACCTAGAATATCATTACTAAATACAACTTGAACAACGACGAAATTTCAAATAATTTATCATTTATATAGATCCCAAATTTTTGAGAACTATATTTCATGTAACTTTGTTTAGTTGGATCAGACAAATCAGAGCGACAACGGTTTGGTGTGCAAATAAAAAGCACAGCCTTTAAACATCACTATCTTCCACATACAGCTTCATATACCGTATTGACAGGGATGTATTGGGGTGGTCAAACACCCACGTTTTGCAGAAGGTGGTGTTAACACCCCCAAACTACCCCCTTTTTCAAAGAGAGGTATTTTAAACCCCTTTTAGCCGTTACAGATGTAATATAGGCCTATGGTTCAGGGTAATAAGAACGGCTCAATTTTCTAAATGTTGGCTATATAATCGGATATGATTTGGTCAAGAAGATTTGTTGTTGTTGTTGTTGTTGTGTTTTGCTATGCAATTTGGCTGTGAATGGACATGATTTGGCCGTGAAAATTCCTGTTGGAACCCCCCCCCCCCCCCAGCACACACTTTTGGCTTCTCGCTTTGTGGTTTGGCCGTGAACAGACATGATTTGACCGCAGATGAACATCCCCTTTGAAAAATCCTGGTTGCGCATATGGCTCCATATTGCATATTTCATATTTCGTATGTGGTTGCCATGGTAACATTAGCTACATTATAGCTACAGTTACCATGACAACAGGATATTCTATAACTTTCAATTTCATGATAAAAAATGAATGTTTTTAATCACTTGGGTTTGCGACAATACAAGGACTCCATATACACAGCCTTAACACATGTAGTCTATGGAAAAACGTGTACATTACATATGTACTGGCAAAAAAATGCTCCCATAGTAACTACGACGTTGTCAGGTTTAAGACTTTATAACTTTTGATCAAAAACAGAAATCAACTTCCAATTTTCACAACATGTTGTTCATATATTTAGGCAAATTCTGGGAAAGTATGGCATCAATTTGTTGCTGACTTCTTGATTTATGGGAAAATACGCATTTTTGATATTTTCGATTTTGGGGAAAAAATGTCAAAAAACAATGTTTTTGACTCCAAATCATCATAAAAATCACTCTAAAACCTACTAAGTGTGGTATCAAATTGTAGGAAATTTAATTTTCTTCAAAATGATACCTCATTATGGAGATTGGATGTTTCAAACAAATTTTATCGTAAAAAAATAAAATTTCATCAAAATGGCGGCCATTTTGGACGCCATCTTGGATTTGGAGGTGTTCGCAACAATTTTTTTGAGGTAGACCTCTTGAATATTGTGTGTTATACTTTAACCTTGAAAATAAGCATGGTCTACTTAGTTTGTACAGACGGTGAAACGAACTCAAAAACTTAGCCCCTTTTTGAGGTTCGGCCCTCCGGTTATAACTCAAGTTTGGTGAAAAATGGAGTTTACCCGTTTTGTAGTCAGCTCAATCAAAATATTGATTTAATGATACGACTAATAATAACTAGCATAGTTTTATATCATGATTCCTTATTGTTTGCAGGCAAATGATATTGAATATTGACATAGCGCACTTGATAGATTGTTTTTTGTGCAACAAGCCACCGTAATAAAAGTCTTAGGGCGACAGCTGTTTCATCACAGTACCCAGTAAGTTTAAATATGGATTTTGGATTTTGCTCCTTTCCTTTTTTTATTTTAATGAATTTTAAAACACGTTATAGCATGATGTTATTCTCGCCAAGTGGTTTATTAGTACCAAGGTCTGCTGTCGGAATACATTCAAAGTTTGTTAACAGCTAACTCAAAACGTAGTCATTTGAAGCTGTCAGATTGCAGTACGCATATAAAAGTGAATGAGTAACAGTTTCACAAAAAATATCTTCCGTGCACTACATTATTTTTCTCGGTGGAATGAGCGTTTATTTAAACAACAATAAACTAGGGGTGATTCCTTACGAAGCAACGAAGATTTTCAGATGTTTGAATTGATGGAAATAAGAGGATAAAAATGAGATGGACAAGTTGCCAGGTGAATTCATGTGGAACTGAAAGGCATCAATCTGCATTCAGTATGTATACAATTTAGCTTTAGTATCTTAAAAATCCAAGTTGAGGTGGTACACTGGGCATCACTAAAGCAGCTCAAATTTCGGTGTTAACCTTACCGATGATTTCTGATCGATCCCAACAAGTTTTCACATCTGCACATCACAATTTTTCATGTAATTCAGCAATCACAAGCGATTTATGTATCTCAGCGAAAGCTGTCCCTTTGCATGATCGTAACCTGCAGTATACGCACACTTTGCCGTTCTCCCAAAACAATAATAATAATAATAATAATAATAATAATAATAATAATCTATCTCAGGATTGTGTGTGTGCGCGTGTGAGTATGTATGTGTAAGTGTTCTAATGTTTACTGTATTCGCTGTAAGAAATTTACTTTATATCATTTTCTGTATAACTCTACACATTTGATTTGATGTCAATTTTCATTAATTTGTATAATGGGACCCCATTCTAACGAGCTTCCGCTTTTTCAGGGGTTCCAAACCATATTATGTTCTCATTTAAATATATTGTTATTGATTGTAAAATTGTTGTTCTTTTTATGGTTGAATAAAAAAAAATGAAATGAATTTTAAAGCTAATTGTACAAAGGCCTGTATAGAAATAAGGAGCCTTCACCTTAAACAGAAACCAATATTTCCAAATACATAAGTTATAAACTCTAGTAAATATTCATTTTTCACTGATTTCAAAGTGTAAAAAAGTCTCATGCCTCCGGTGTGTAGGAAAAAAAATCGCCATTAAAACTAAATCGTACACATTGTACATAACCTTCAAGTTAAAGAGCATTGGTATGATTGAAAGAAGTAAAAATGTCCCCAAGAACCAAGCAGGTTGAAACATACACCATTGTTTACATCAGCTTCAGTGTATCTCCTGGCTGGAAAGATCTGTCTTGAATTTGTTCACTTTAGGAGAAATAAGCGTTTGTGTACCGGTATCGGATTAATCTGGTGCCCCGACAGAAATTGATCCCATACAAGGCTACACAACAAATGTTCCTGTCACGATGAGTACTAATAGTGATTGATTAAAAAGTACTAAAAGTACCAAACATTTGACCATACCGTGTTGAAAAGTGCACTTGGTTGTAACGTAGTTTTAGCCCGAAGTAGGGACATCTTCTAATCCTGCTATTTCACTTTCAAGTGTGTAAAGTGTTCCGTGTATGTATGAAGGAGTAATTGTCCACTCAAGTCTATTATCGTAAAGCGAGGTGCGAGTTATAATACTAGGTGTTTAAAATAAAACTTGTTAAGTTTGATCTTTAATGAGTCCAAAAGTACTGTATACATCAGATAATACTGAAATTGAATATGAGTTATAGCTGAATAATAAAAGTTTGGTTGAAAGTGGTTTATATAAGATATCATACATCTGTTAAATGAAATTCATGCTTATTTTTAAAGTTAGGGTTCAGATTTTGCTCAATGTACAAATCCCTGTCCAAAATTAAAGGCAGTGGATCTCATTTGCAAACATCCGTGGAGACCAAGAAAAGATAACCCATGCCCTTAGACTACTTATAAAGGGCATGTATGTGGGGGTCAGTAATTACCTAGAATTTTAAAAATGGGAAAGAAAAACAATAGCCGTTCAGTGTACGTTCTTTGGTAGGAATTTTTTCGCGAGAAAAAATTCAAATCAGAGTCTAACGGTCACTATAATTCCACTAATACTGAGTTTCTAGCTCCTTTATTTAGCTAAAGGTTCCCAGGTGGCATTTTCTTCTAAATGTGATTGTATTTATATAATATTGATTTTTAGGCATGCAAAAGAGATGCTCTGCCTTTAAACTCTGTTTAGGAGTCAATTGCTGCATGTGTTTGAGATTATGTGCCTGTAATCCCTACCCAATAGCAATAGACAATGGTTGTGAATATCACACATTGGAAACTCTGGTATGCAAGATTCTCATCTAGATCCGGGATGGATAAATTAATTATATATATTTAGGAATTACCCTAACCACCACTGTTAGTCTCAATCAACGGTGCAGAGTAAAATGTATAGTGTGTCCCGTTTTCGTCATAGACTAGATTTTTTTATATCAAACACATTAAAAATATCTTCAGGGCATTATTTTACAATAATTATATTTGTTAACCAATGAGATAAATAAAGAATAGCAATGGTCATGCCATTCCAAATGAATATTTACAAAGCAGTCATCTATTATCCCAGACCGAAATGAGAAGCTTACATATCAGAGCTTCCAATGGGTGGCATTTACAGTCATTGTCTCTTGCTTTTGTGTTGGTACTATAGACACAGATTCTCTCACACACTAATTGACTCCTATACATATTTTTAATTTTGTACAGACATTGAACAAAATCTGAAATCTAACTTAAAAAGAAACAACCATGGATTTCATAAACCAATTTATGATATTTTATTTACACCACCTCCAACGTAACTATTTATCATTTAGCTGTAACCCATATTCAATTCCAGTTTTTTCTTATGTACAGTTTTTGAGTTATTAAGGATCAAACTTAGTTTGATCCTAGTTTTTATTTTTAAGACCTAGTATATCCGTGTTTGTTACAGCCTATGTAAATATAACATATACTGAAATGTGGTATTTTTTCAATATGAGTTTCATGTTTGAGACATTATGCACAAGTGGCCGCACTCCTAATAACATGAAAATTGCTTAAGTTCTATTTTTCTTTCACAGAAGACCCATTTCATTGCAATTGGATGTTCCTGTAAGATTCAAATAAATAAAATTTTGTCAAAATGGTGTCATTGCGGACACCATCATGGATTTGGAGACTTTTGCAACAATCTTTTATAGGTAGACATATCAGCTTTGAGTAAGACAGCATAGACAGAAATCGGCGGAGGGGGGGGGGGCGAGGGGGACGCGTCGGCAGGTGGGGGACACAATGTCAAATCCCTCACGATTTTGGTCTTTAATTTAATATTTCACGGCTGTTCACTGTTCAGTTAGTGAGATCATGTCCGACACTGGCGTAAATCCGAACAAGAATCCCGTCCTTGATATAATTGAAAACAGCCTTAGGTACAAAAAACATATTCCAAACTGTTTTCTTGACTGTAATTAGATGTTGGAATTGAAGGGTCAAAGGTCAGAAGGTATAAAGGCTTATGCAAGTCTAATTTCGTCTCGTTTACCATGGTAACTTAATTTTTGGTGCAGTTGAAATGCAGCTATACTCTAGTGGTTTTTTTTTTTTTTAGTCTAGCAATATATTTTATGTTCCTTGGACATCGGTGATCTCTGCACGGCATCATAGCAAGCGAATCGTTCTAACATGATTGCATTTCTAGTTTGATATTCGATCTATAGAACATTTGGACTATCGGATCTTTTTGTGTAGATTCGGTCTTTCGAGCCTTCTGTCTGTCGACTGTTGATTTTGCCGCGAATATGGCCGTGAAAAATTATTTTGGCCGCAAAAATATATGTCTCGGCACCCCCGGTGAAAAAAATCGTTCCCAGGGTCCTGCTATGTTCACGACATTTATCATTATTGGGATTTTTTTTTGTTTTCTTATCATTTGCCTTTGACCTAAGTTGATATATTTATCATATATCTGTGTACCTATACACGTGGGACTCCTGGGCAGTTTTTCCAACGCTCCCTTTTCTCCTCTTTCCTGTCCTCTTTTCTTCCCCTCTCTACGTCTTTCATTTTTATGCTGTCAAGTGGTACGGTCAATTCTGTAGGCCTACCATCCGTATCGGCTCCGACGGGCCTGGTAGAGGACTGCTAAATGTCGTTTACGATATTCATATATTTGATATTCCTATCATGATTGGGTACAAAATATTGACTTAATTGGATATCGTAGCGTTATGTTAATGATTAATCTAAAGTGTAAACATCGTTATCGTTATTTGCGCGATGAGATTAAATATTGAAATATACAGACTGATATGTGTTTAAAGCCCAATGGTAAATGATAAAAAGCAATGATAAAGTCAATTGCGATAGCTGATTTCTCACAATGCTCAGAAAAAAATTGATTGTACTGTGGATTTTGCTCATGTTGTATATTGAATAGCTAAAAGTATTCGGGTTAATGTATGCACACTAGCTAGAGGCAGGTAGCATCTTATGCTAATATAAGCAGAAATGTTAAATGCCTGCCAGACAGAGTTGCTGGAATGTCTTTAAAATTACTCTAGGTGTTCTATAAGTTATTCACTTTTGCATAGTGTTTGGTCCTATATTAATTTATGCATTTCAGGGGGCAGATTCACGAAACCGACCTAGGACCATCCTAACAGGTTAGAGTTGTGATTGAACTTAGGCCGGACCTTCCTCGAAACCGACTCTAACTCCAACTCCAGCTCTAAGTTGTAATCGGTCTTAATCGATTATAATCTAGACTTGACCAAGCACGGTCGTCGATAATGTACTGCCTTAATCTCTTTTAGAGCTGTAGATAATATAACATGCCATATGTACGGTTTCTCTAAAGTACTATCATTGACCCTATTCTATTTTAGTGATCAAAATTCAGAAAAGTACAGATATTTGAAATTATATATAATGCCGTTTCCCCCGCTTGAGTAATAGCAGTGGAGCCCCGATTTTGTTAGTCTTTGCTTCATACATCATTGACTTTGATTTCATTTTTAAATGTGTTTTATGCACTGATCCATAAAAAAAAAATACCACGTAATTAACCTATAAACAGTACTTTACAAATGAAATCATTGATTTATACTGGGAGAAATGTATCATTCATGGATTTATGTGAATATTAGTACATAATGTCTGAAACGGAAGATACGGTGATTTGCGAATATAA
>JZLH01S0268825.1:67175-86392 GCA_001188425.1 Eucidaris tribuloides
TAAAATTGTAAAGTATGGGACACGACGTGTGCTGATAATGTGTTCATGACTGCCTATTGTTCTATTGTGGTGATTCGACATTGCTCCGGCGATAGGTGCATATTAAAGACAGCTTTCCATAAAAGCCTGCTATGCCCATGCGCATTCTGCGTTATTGTCAGTCAACCGTGGCGGAGAACAATAGTTAGAGACGCTTCACGGACGACCTAACATTTAGAGCTCGACTTAGAGCTAATGATCCTAACTTGAGTTTCGAGATTCACACCAAAACCTAAATATGGCCGCTACAGCTAATGATCCCTGTTGCCATAGTAATTGTAGTTGGTCCAGTGTCGTGAATCGGGCCCCTGTTAGGGGTTGAGTTAGAGTTCAAATAAACTGGGCAAGCTAGCCACACCTTGTTTTGGGTTCCATTTTAGTTTATTAATTTCCGCAGTCGGTATTTTGTTATGTGTTAGTTCACGATATAACATCAATTGCTGGCGACGAAAAAAATTAACAAACTAAGGTGTGGCTAGCTTGGCCAGTTTATTAGAACTCACACTCAACATCTGTTCTGAAATGTATACAATATACCGGACCAAAAACAATGTCCATTATGAATATTTTATAGAACACCTAGAATAACCTGGTAGACATTTCACCGACCCTGTTTGGCAGGCATTTAATATTTCTGCATGTATTAGCATACGATGCTCCGCGTCTCTTACTTGTATATAATAACCCGAATAGTTTTAGTTGGTGACATGCTGACGCTAGATCCATCTTGGAAAACACTGTTTCTCAAATAGCTCAGGAAACAACTCTCCAATATCAGGAAGTGGAAACGACGACAATCTTTGTTTGACAAGCTTTTTTTTTCTTCTTGTAAATCTAGACATAATTGAATATCTCATTACTTTTTCTATGCTACAACAATGGGCGAAATCCACTCGCTGGAATCATTTTTTTCGATCACCCCATCCTTCTCTAGGCGTTTTAGCTCCTTGGTGACTTTAACCTTATCACATCCTCGTCGCCAGAAGCTACAGATCAGTTGCAACATGAAAAAAGCATTCCAGCTGCTTCGGTCTTGAATGGTACATGAATGGTTCCCTAGTGGTACCCTAATGATATAAACTGGGCTACCATTTAAGGACCTAATTTGCATAAAATCTGCATAAATTGCAAATTTTTGGACCATTCATCAACCATTGATCTACCATTGAAACATCATTCACTATCCACCATTGATTTACCACACGCAATCCACCATTGGTCTACCATAGCGATACCATTTACCTTCTAGCGTTGATTTACCATTAACATACTATTGATGTTTCACCTTGACATACAATTGGCTTCCACCATTGGCGTACTGTTGACGTGCTATTTATCATCTACCATTAGCTTACCACTGACTTATCATTCAAATTTCCACTACTGGCATGACTGGATGTTTTGCAATTGCTATATATACCATCTGCATTAAGGGCTAGAAATGTCATGATGACCTGCTGTTTTATTTTTTGCATGGAAGGGGTCCAATAAGAATAGATAGCACTTACATGGGTTTTGACTTATTAACAACTTCATTCATAACCCAGTGTTAAACTGGTTTTCCGTGTAGTATTCACAGGTGTATTGCCGAACAACATCATTAGGGTCAAATGTATGTACAAAATCATTCATAATCATATTCGACTACTGCTTAATCATATCCAATGCTGTCTTAGTTTGGACCAAAATGTAAAGTAATTTGAAAAATGTTATAATGTTCGTCGTTTTAAAGAGATGGAAATGGTTATTCGATATTTCACGCATCATTCTAGATGGGACAGATCACCTGAGCAAATTACTCTGAAACGAACATTATCGCACTGCAAGGTATGAATTGCAAGCATCAGATGCTCAGAATAACATTCCGATACACTGAAGCAAATAAACGAGCAAAAAACGAAAATGAACGGATAACAAAAAATAAGTACTCAACAGAAGGTAATGTAGTGAGCATCGGATCCATCTCGTTGACCTTGATTAGAGCTTAGCGTCCAGGCTAGAACTAACACAACCTTCGTTTGTGACATATACAATGCTTTTGACAGGTTCTTGTCAATATTAAATTCCAACATCCAAGTGCCAGACGTGAAAACCAGAGCATTTCACAAAATACGCAATTATTCAAAATAGCCGCCTTGACGTCATGTTACTATTTTTGTCAATCGCTATGTGCGTGTTGTTATGACGGTTACTTGTCAATATGGAGGAAGTGCTAATTTTGGATCCATAATTGTAAAAACTTTTATCTTTTCTGAAGACGTACATATTTGAAATGACTGCCATGAGGCAGTGCCTCACTGTGCGATTGTATTATTTAATGATTTTGTGTGATATATATTGTTTTGAAGTGTTTTTTGTTTGTTAATCTGATATTAATGATTCAAATTCGCTGGGACCCAGACGTAAAAATGTATACACGTTAAATATATATAAAAAATGGCCACCATGACGCCTTTGTTTTTACATATAGTTCATTGTTTTGTGACATAATGAATTTTTGATTAATGTTGTCTTGTCAATAGAAAAAAATGCTGATTCGAAATCTGATGGGTGACGAACGTGAAACCTTGAGCATTTTGCAAAATATTGGACATGTTGAGAAAGCTCGCTACGACACATCAGCAAACTTCTGCATTATGCATTTTTGGACAACCTGACGCATTTATCCTGTCATATCGGTTAATATAGATTTAAAACGATTTGTAAATGAAATAAACTTCTCATCGTCTCTCCAACACACCTTGCGTTGGCTACGATAAAATTGTAAGAAGTTTATGGCATATTCTGACAACCCGAATATTCAGAATGAATATCTTCAGTAGATATGAAATTAAGATTTTAGAAAAAATACTCAAATTTTACGCCTGACACCTAGCAGATTGGAAATAAGGGTTTGTTTTTTACATTGACAAGGAAAAAATCGAAGTGGTGATCATATCACAAATCCCCAAAATATATCACATATTGAAGTAGGTCAATTGTTGTATGGCAGCCAGTTTCACTATTTTAGTTTTTAGACAATTTTGTAAGTTTCTCAAATTGTATTCAGTTTGATTTTGAATCACAATCTTTGTTTTGACCCCCCCCTTCATCAAAATTTAATGATTAATCACAAAAATTGCATTGCTTAAACTAATGCTTTTGTGGCAGCCATTGTAAATATTTGCGCTTTCAAGAAAATATTTTAGGGTAATCACCTAACAATTAATTGATTTGGAATCATCACCCTATTTATAGCAAACCATCAAAACAACAGTCAGTTTCCAAGCGATGTATTTGAGTAGCTGGAAAATGATACCTAGGCGGCCAAATATTGTGAAGAATGTTTACGATGTCACGTCTGGTACTCATCGGATTTGAAATCAGGGCCTTCATATTAATAAGAAATCGCCAAAAATGTATTTAGTACAAAACGAGATTGACAGGGAGGCTATAGCTAGGGACTCTTTCTGAGACTATCTGGGACTATCTGGGATGTATTCAGGATCGTGTGGCGGATAAATAAAAGAAAACAAGTTATGAGAAAAGGAAGAAGATAATAACTCATATGTAAACTGTACCATGAAATATGTGAGGATTAAAATAGTCATCAGCATTTCATTCTCTGTGTGAGCAAAAAAAAAAAAAACGTCGGAGGAAAGACCCTGTTGTCCGAGTGAGGTATAGTTGTTTGGATAATGTGATAGTTAACTCTCATTTTATACAGTACAGTGCGTCCCACAAAAAACAGAACCCTAAAACAATGCCTTATTGTGCGGAAGCAATGGGGCGTATGATTGTAAAAATAAGTTCACAATAAACTTTGACTTATGTTCTTTCAAATGATACATTAAGCAAACCTATTCACTCATGCATCTCTGAGTACCATGACTATAAAAATTTTAAGTGAAAAACCATTTGTTACGCTTTTTGGCTTTGACACTGTGCACACCAGCTGTCCATCTCTTTCTTTTCATGGAGTGCACAGTGTCAAAGCCATAAAGTGTAACAAATAGATTTTCACTTTAAATTTTTAAAGTCATGGTACTCAGCGATACATACATGAATAAATTAGTGCCGAAAATATTTGTTTCAAAATCCAATGTCCAAAACTTTTCCCGGTCACGCCAACCTCCGTAAACAGCTCAAGCGGAGGGGGGGGGGGGGAGTAGTGCCGACGTCTTTTTTGTTTCCAATCCAAGGTCCAAATTTTTCCCGGCACCGTCCAGCCTCCGAAAACTCGCTCAGCGGGGGGGGGTGGGGTTATGAAAATTATGTTTCCAAACCCCTAAAAATCAATTATTTCACATTTTCAAACACATCGTGAAAAAAAGGGGGTGATTATGGGGTGAAAGGGGGTGTTTGAACACCCCAAACACCCCCTGCGTACGCGTATGCCCTGACATCTCACATTTATTTGTTGGAAGTGATCGGATTAGTGTCAAAGTTGGCGTATATATACCCTCCCTACTCAAAAGTATTGCAACATACACTATAACGCATGCATTTTGAGTTGAAGGGGTCTTTCTATAATGATGTCCTAAGAAAATTTATAATTGGAAAATAACAAATTCTTTGAAAAGAAATCAATGAACAATTGTTTTTCTTTCTTTCTCCATGGCGGAGAGATTATCAAATGCAGGC
Source organism: Eucidaris tribuloides (assembly GCA_001188425.1). Classification (NCBI taxonomy): domain Eukaryota; kingdom Metazoa; phylum Echinodermata; class Echinoidea; order Cidaroida; family Cidaridae; genus Eucidaris; species Eucidaris tribuloides. Next base: position 71,838 of record JZLH01S0268825.1, read on the forward strand.
GCACCCATGGCAGAGGGGCTGGAACACAAAATTTGACATTTTTTCGCCTCCCTATAGGGGTGGGGTGTTAATTCGCATTAGCATCGTAATTCGGTTTCATATTTCCCGTAAAATGGTTTGGATGGCTTGGAAAGACTCCCAACAAACAAAAAATGTCATTGTATTCTTTTGACACGGTCTCAGAAAGAAGACACCACACCGCAAAGACGAAAGCGCCTCCTATCTTCAGAAGATAGTGATACGGAGGATGAGGCTACTAATGTAAAGATGATGGCCTTCTCTCCACATCTTTATATCAAATGTACTAAAAAGTCGCATTACAGCAAATTTTAAGATGTTTGCAATAATAAACTGCCTTTAGAATTGAGAAAGAGTAAGAAATTACAATTTAGGGGGTCTTTTTCTGAAATATGGGGCGTATTCTCCTTATCACTATCTTATGAAGATAAGAGGCGCTATCGTCTTTGCGGCGTGGTGTCTTCTTTCTGAGACTGTGTCAAAGAAATACAATGACATTTTTTGTTTGTTGGAAGTCTTTCCAAGCCATCCAAACCATTTTACGGGAAATATGAAACCGAATTACGATACTAGTGTGAATTAGCATCCCACCCCTATAAGGAGGCGAAAAAAGGTCAAATTTTGTGTTCCAGCCCCTCTGCCATGGGTGCGCCTGCATTTGATAATCTCTCCGCCATGGAGAAAGAGAGAAAAAAAAATTGTTCATTGATTTCTTTTCAAAGAATTTGTTATTTTCCAATTATAAACTTCATTAGGACATCATTATAGAAAGACCTCTTCAACTTAAAATGCAAGCGTTATAGCGTATGTTGCAATACTTTTGAGTAGGGAGGGTAAGAACAGTGTGGTCTCCAATCGTCTTCATAAATTACGACTTCAGAACACTGACGGTTGTTTGAAATCATTTTTGTTCACAGGGACTCCATCTCTCATACCTCATTTGTTCTATCACTATCACATTAAGTGATGCGACATGAAGGTGTAAACTTGGTGTGATCATTGGCCCGTGTGGACACGGTTACACACATAGTTACATGATGCTGTTAATTAAATCAAATTAAAATTCAGACTAGATTTGAATTAAATTCGTCACCCCTGGTCACTGTGACAAATTGGGGACGTTACAGTAATTTGGCATGCAAAGTGAAGCATGAAATCATATCTATGAATTATGGCTAATGTATTTCATGTAGAATAAGCAATAAAAAGTAGGGGTTCATCATTCACTCTGGAGAGTTAGGGGCCTTTGACTGATGGTCTAGACTTCCCATGCACTCACTCGTTTTCACATTTTCAGAGAACGTAGGTATTATTTCTGATCCACTTGGTATGAAAAAAGGAGTTTTAAATGATGGAAAATTCATTTAGACATCCCAAAACCATTGCAGAACCCGCAAGTATTTCTCGGAAAGAGGATGCGCGCGTAATAATTCGCGGAAATTACCTGAATGTTAAATGCTGTAAATAGTAAGCCATTTGGAGCATTTCAAAATTTTGACGGGCACCTACGCGCACGTGCACATGAATAGGTCTAGCAATTGACCCTTGACCTTAGGATGTCTAGATCGACTTCAGTCTTGAGATATTGAAAATTATCTCTTTGTCTACTACTGACGTCATAGATAATGTCACGGACGAGAGATCGTGATCACACAGGGTTTTTTTTTAGGCAGACTAAATAATGGTAAATTTCATTTGTTTGAAGAAAACAACACTTGTTTTGTTTTGTGTTGTTTTTTTTTTTTTGGGGGGGGGATTGACACCCCCCCAGCTCTTGATTTACGATTTTGAGGTAGACCCTATACGCAAAATATTTCTTTTCCACCCCTGCTTTTTTCAAAAGTGTAGGCCTAGCATTTTAACCACTCCGGATAACTCCGCGAGCTTTTACAATCTTTTGTATGCATGAAGGTGAAAGCGTCAATGTTATTGATGACTGTGTTAGTGATTCACAATCTACTGAAGATAGTAATCTGATGCATTTAAATCTTGGAACATTGCTTTGTCTCCCTAGCCTTTAGGACAGTGAGTAAGTGACCTATAGGGGAGAGCGGGGCGAGTTCGCACCATTTTTGTTCTCGCTCTTCTAGAGCCGTCTTTTCTTTAGCAGGAAGGTTGTGCCTTATCATGTATAAAGGCCTAGGTAATATCTACATAATATCCTATTTTCATCAAGGACATGCACACGGTTTTGACAAAATCAGGCCATGAAGAAACTTTCCGCTGCATGACGAACCTGCCCCACCCTGGGGCAAGTTCGCCCGTTAGGCGGGGCGAGTTTGCCCATAAAGAAAACGGTGATATATAAAACAAATAATGTGTTCAAAGCACCAAACATTTATTTAAACGGAACAACCAGAAACAAGATAAAGATATTACATACATGTAGTATGGGAACAAATTTGAACCCGGATGAACTGCAGGGCGTAGAAGAATTATCTGGTAATTTCATCTTCAATACCTTGTCAAGACTGGAGGAAGAAGCTTTTTTGTTTACACACAAAAACCCATCACAGAAGACAGCATATAGTTTGATTTCAGTGCTACATTGTGCACTGTCTGATAACTCCCCAGCTTGTTTATTGATGCTATGTTTACAACAGGCCTACGTATTTTCATTAGCTAGCAGTAATAGGTCTATCTGTCTATTAAAAAATTACTGTGTACATTTGTACAAAGCTTTAAAATATGAATTATATAACAATCTTGATATGATAGAAAGTCCACATATGGAATGACCATAATGATTTTTAAAATTCCACTTCTGTTTTTGGTGTTTTGTAAGAAAAATATATTTTCAAAACACATCTACGGCATTATGGACTTTGTTTCTTATCCTTGTCCATTCCAACAGTGAGTATTTTTATGTGTTCAATTGATATGGTAGCAGTTAACAGTCAGTTTGAAATATATAAAGCCTCAGATCCCTAAAAAAAATTAAATTCAAATTTGAAGAATTGAGGGATATGTTTAGCATGGCAAAAAAATGCACTTTTCTTTAGCAGGGGTTATCATTAAGTAGAAACATTGTACATATACAGAAATAAATAATTTACAATACATACAGGCCTATATCTTGTTTTAGTGGAAAAATAGGCTCTAAATATTTTGTAAAACGTAAAGGTTAGTGACATGATTGGGAACACGAAAAAATGGCTCAAGAACTAAATAAGTTGAAATATATACCAACTGTGCACTAGCTGGAGTAGATCTCCTAGTTGGAAGGATTTGTCTGTAATTTGTTTACTCAAGGAGAATTAAGCATGAACATAGTAGTAGTTTAATTTTCTCTGGCCCACATAAAAATAACATTCCATAGAACCCTACACAACAGATTTGCCTGTTACAGGACATACAGATGCAAGTTACTTTAGAACGAGTCAACGTTTGACTTCCAAATTTTCACAGTAGAATCCTCGCACAGTTTACTTGATTCTAGAATAGTTTCATCCCAAGTTGAGGACTACCCCCATCATGTCATTTACCTTTAAATCTCATTTGTTTCGATGGAAGATTCTTTAATATGTTAACATTATCATATGCATTTGTTTGTTGTCTTGTATGAAATAATGCAAAGTGATTCAGCATTATCTACATAGTAAATATTGAGAGAAAACGTCATCTGCTTCCTTATTCAGTGGTTAACGTGTAGAGCTCCCCGGGCGAACCTGCCCCGTCGCAAAGGGGGCGAACTTGCCCCACAGGCTGCGATCTTGTTTTCTCTTGTTCTACGCAAAATGTACAACCTACGTTGAAGTATCAACGGCATATTTCAGTAGGCAAATATCACACCTTTTTAACAACAAAACTTACTATAACTACATTCATGAATGTCTATAGAAAAATGAAATAAATCTGAAATATTTTTCTTTTACTCGAATGGCCTCGAAGCGGATAATTCGCCGTAAGTTTCTGGGATTCCGAGCACATGACCTCTCGCCAAAGTATGTTGTTAATATGGGTAGGTTGTCATTACATCATCAGCGAAACTTATATCCAGTCACAGCAAAGGGGAAAATCATGTGGTGGGAGGACTCGCCCCGCTTTGCCAATTACTTAAAATACAAGAAAATTTTAATTCTAGGCCCACAGGCCAGTTGCAATGTTATGTAGACCTAGCCTGCCCAAGGCTAAGGTTGTCACTAGGAAACGCAGCCATAAGGCATAAGACCTTGAAAATGCTGCTTGTCTCGCCTGTATTAGTGTTCCCGTTGAATAGAGAGAAAAAAACTTAAATCAGTATTATTGTCGATACAGTAAACAGGGAGAACATTTTGAATTAATCGAGATTAACCCAAATTAGACACCCATTCTAATCTAGATCCGGTAGCCTGTGCTAGGCACCAGCCAAGCGATGACTGTTGTGTACATGTATGTCAGTTGCGAGCAGGGTTGCTAGGTTTTCCGATTGTCAAAACGCCAAATCAAATTACACTCAATTCGGTGAAAAAAACAGCAAATTTGCAATTGATGCATTTTATTGGCGTCACACCAATAACGCTGTAATCAATGTATTACACATTTGAAACCTCTGCCGCTGAATAAATTTGGGTGCCGCGGTTTACGGGCAGCCAGATTTTGCACGTGAAGTGTGCGCCGCTACATTTGGACCGTTGTGGCACCTATTTTAAAGGAAATTGTGTATCATAATGATTTTTTTCTAGGTATGCCATTATAATCGCCCACAAATGGCCAAAAAAGCCATTTGGCGAGCACTTCATATTTTACAATGACAGACGCAATCAAAAACCGCCAAATTGGGTGTTTGGGCGTTTAAACGCCAAACTGTCAACCCTGGTTGCGAGAGGAGTTCAAGAGTGAAGTAAAATATTTTCATTTGTAGTATATTCTCAGTGTGGTAAGAGGTGTTGCCTGCATGATTATGTAGTTCTTTTTCCACTTACTGAATATTTAACATGGCATATAATGTTGATCAAAAATAATTTATCACTGTTATTTATCTTTTTGTAATGGTTTTGACGGATTCTAGTCAATTCGAGGGTGATGATTCCAAATTTTATGGGAGCCAGACGTAAAACTTTGAGTTTATGTAAAACCGCAAAATTCAAATTGGCCTTCAAAACCATTGAAAAGGCCGCTAAGGTCACGTTATCATACACTTTTCAGTCATCTTTTTCAACATAGACCCTATACATTTTATTTCGATGGATTCTAGTCAATTCGGGGGTGCTGATTCCAAATCCGATGGGAGCCAGACGCGAAACACTGAGCGTTTTCGTAAAAATGGTTCATGATTTTGGCGGTCAATTTTAATTCGGGCATTTTTAAAAGAAACGCTCGAGATTTCGAGCTCGCGTATGACATCCATCGGATTTTTGATCAGTAATCAGCACCGTCGAATGGACTAGAATCCGTCAAAAACATTATAACAGAAGGTCCCGTAGTCCCCAGCAAGGGCTACTCTCAAAAAGGCAAATTTATGTAGGGCCTATATTATCATCTGTAATAATGTTATTTGCAAAAACACAAAAGGAAAGATCAATTATCACACTTTTTAAATGTTCCTTTTGACATTTGCCATATTTTGATATCAAGGTCGATATTTCTTGGACGATGTGTGACCACTTTGACCTTTGATCTTATGTTAAGGTCACCAAACGTCAATAGAAAAAATGGTAACTCCATTTTTCTGAATAGTCAGACCAGTAAAATACGTTTATAGATGCTGGCAACAATTAACATGAAGTTCATAAATTAACTTTATGGAGTGCATAGGCTCCTCCACTAATATTTATGAACACAAAACCCTCTTTTCATGGTTCACTCGAGTTTCAGAAAACCCTTCCAGTAAAAAAAAAGCAAAATCAACCCAAAGTTACGCTTCAATACCTCCGAGTCTGAATGTCTGATCTCACATTTCGAGAACATACCGGTATATTAACATTAACATTTCTCCATGACCCCCGGACACTCCGTAGAAAATTTTCACATCAGGGCTGCGCTAGGCAGTGTTGGCGGGGTTGGGGGGGGAGGGGTGTTGGGTTGGTCAGTAAAGTTGCCTCCCCAAAAAAAGTCAGACGATGCATTAGTGTGTTTTCTTTTTAATAGTATTGGCAAAATGTGCCTCAATCACGTTCTCATTGCACCACAAAACGTCTAAATACTAAGTACCCAGACTTGGGTGTAGCCAGCTGGGGGAGCGAGGAGGATGGATATGCATTCCCTACCTCACAAGGTGGGGGTGACATGCGCAATCATCCCCTACGTTTCAGGGGAAAATATTGTTTTAATCAGTAGTATTTTTCTTGTTACTAATGCACTAGTGTTTAATTTGTGGTAGGTCATTTTATTATCATCATTGTTTTTTATTTTCACGATTTGTCTTCTTTTAAATATAGAGCCGGGTCCAATCCATGGACCAAAGGCACTAAAACGCTGATATCATCATATTAAAAGGGTCCGTACACTTTGAATGCACGAGGTCCGTCATAGCTCTGACAAAGCTTCCCTGCTTGATCTTATTGCTCTGTTCTCCGGCAATTTAAGAACTTACTCGTAGGGTAGGTTTGGCCGCTTCATTACTCACAAGAATGCTCTACTCTACCATTGTCATGACGGGCCTCAAACACCCCAAAATATGAAAACAATTCCATGGACAATAATTTCCGTAGGATGTGTGCCGTCAGGCGCGCCGGAACACTATTAGTTTTGGAGGGGCAAAATCTCGAAGGGGGGCACACTTATCTTACAGTATAAGCCCTATGAGTTCCTCGGCGAGGGAGCGAAGCGACCGAGCGGGGGTAGGGGAGGGTGTGGGCAGGCGCGGTTGTAGAGCAGAAATTTAAGGGGGTCTACTAGGGGCTTGACGGAAACATGCGAGGGAGCGTAGCGACCGAACGGGGGGAGGGTGTGGGAGGGGGATACCCCCTCCCACGGTAGGAACTTTTTGGAAATACGCATAGAAAAGACGCGATTATAGGCATGGTAAATACATATTTTAAAGGTACACCTTCTGAAAATTATTAGGGATAATCATTGTAGTCATTTTTTTTTCAAAATGATGTAGAGGAAGTATGTGAAAAACTGCAATTGGGTAGTCATACTTCCGAGGAAACGACGCGACCTGGAGTGTGTGACTGGATCCCCCCCCCCTCCCACGATTGGAACTTTTTGAAAATATGCATAGAAAGACCCCGGAAAAGACGTGATTCTAGGCATGGTTAATACATATTTTAAAGGTATACTTTATCAAGATAATTGGGGATTGTGTAGACAGGTTTTCAAAAAGACGTACAGGAAGTATGTGACATACTGTAATTTAGTAGTCATACTATGCGAGGTAGTATCCCTCCCACAGGAACTTTTTGAAAATACGCATAGCAACGACGTTTATTCTAGGCATGGAAAATACATGTTTTCACTGGAGATTGGGTAGACATACTTGCGAGGGAGCGAATCAACCGAGTGGGGGAGGGTGTGGGAGGGGGATACCCCCTCCCACGGCAGGAAATTTTTGAAAATAGACATAGAAAAGACGTGATTCTAGGCATGGTAAACACATATTTTAAAGGTATATCTTATAAATAGGGACTTTTACGTAAAAATAGAGTATAGCAGTCGCGTTAATAGAGCAATTTTAAAACAAATTTCTAGAGAATTGAACATATAACTTATGAAAACTATTCATTTTACCTAGTACGAGCAAAGCGAGCGAGCGCTTCACAATGTATACAGATTTTCACGTCTAATCAATTAATTTTTGTATTACGCTATATTTAAATAACAGACATCACATTTGTCATGCAATATCCTTTCAGAAACATTTATTTGTACACATTTATATGCGCGAACGACCCAAGCGAGAGCTCAGAATCATTGTAAATTTTTCATTCTCATGAAGGTATACGTACATGTAGGTATGTCACAAGTAATGTGCGCTTATTAGCCAATATGTATTATTCTTCTAGCAATAGAGATATCATTTGCATTGGTGAGCCACATCCACTTTGCCATTCGGTTTAAGTCTAAAATGTATTCATCAAAAGCTTAAACGTGAGCGCATTGTTCGAGAAATGAAAAATATTCTTATATTACTGGAAAACTTAGAAGAAAGGGGAAAATGTAAGGGTTTACTAACGGTATGTTACACGGGGGCACACTCGTGGAAGGGAGAGAGGACACATATACACTAATGTCTCTGAAGATTAAGTGCCCCGCTTAGGGGCGCAAAATTTGTTTTTCAGTTATGAGAATTGAGCAATATATACTAGAAAATGGCCTGTATTGCTTCATTTGTCTTTTATAGTGTAATGATTATTTTTACCTTTCAGGGTGGCACATCGGGGGGGGGCAAAAATCAGTTTTATGCGCCCCCATAATTTTATTTGGGGCGGCAAGTGCCCCCTCTCCCCCCCCCCCGCTTCCGGCGCCCTTGTGTGCCGTTCAAAGAAGGGCAATTTTCTGGACAATATTGGATTGCCAGGGGTACGATCATTAAAGCCACTGGCTAATATTTACCACAGTAAAAAAATGTGAGTTACATAATCCTACACCCTCCAAGTGTCTTTTATAAGGTCTAAAAATAAAGCTCTGAAAAAAATTGTAATTCAGAATGATTATTTAGTGCTTTAAAGAAGTGGAAATCGTAAGTTGACCGGATTCACCTGCCCATTTCCTCTCATAGATTTTTCATGTGTGGATCTAGTCTATTTTGTACCCGCCCCGACTACTAATCGTTTATTCATTCATATCTTGCCAGTGGCAGCATAAATTTCGAAACTTTTGTATTCTAGAGTGTTTACTTGTCCATTCAAACACTACTATGTAGCTCAGCAAAGTTTAACAAATTTTTTGTTTGAAGCTCCGCAATGTTAGCCTATCACTTTAAACTTCTCCATTCCTTTCTTCATGGGCCCCAGAGTCCTAATGATCACTGGTTTTCGTCCTCATGCACTACATCCTGTCCATTTCACTTTAGAGGTATTTATTATAACTATTATTATTTTTGTTGTTGTTGTTGTTGTTCTTCTTCTTCTTCTTCTTCTTCTTCTTCTTCTTCTTCTTCTTCTTGTCGTCATCATCATCATCATCATCATCATCATCATCATCATTATCAATATCATGATTATTATTATCATTGTCGCCGTCGTCGTCTTCTCTGTCGCCTTCATCATCTTTATTTTCTTAGTATAGTCCATAGGCTCGGTGGGTTCCCGTGTGCATGAAATGTACCCTAAGCTACGCACCACAGGCATGGACTAGACCATCACACATAACAAAAAGGTGAGGGTAGAACTTTTTCTACCCCGACGCTTTTTTCTGCTAGAGGGCGTTTTCAAAATGGCCGCCAAAATGCCATTTAATACCATATAACGATGATTTCATACGCAATATTTGAGGTAAAATTGCAAAAATTTTCAATGTTTTCCTATATATTTCGATGTCAAATGTACAGAATGGTCAGATTCACCAAAAAATTTGCTTTCTTGATGACCTTAATATAAGTGCTAACCACAATTAAAAATGGTGTGAAGTAGCCCTCAAAATTTGTAAAAAGAGCCCTGGGAAAAAAATGTATGCCCACAGATGACGAATGGGTCTTACAGGTGGAAGGTTGAACAATTTGCTTTAATTTTGCCAGATCCGTAACGAATGTCGGTTTATTTGGGCGATATTTTTCGTACCTATTTGAATCAATGGTAGTGATAAGTTAACTTAAGTTTCTTTTGTTGGTCGAGTACGAGTACTTGATGCTCGAGTACAATTTTTTGGATGTCGAGTTAAGAGTAGATGTTCGACTACGAGTAATTAGAAACTTGAGGACGAGTACAAGAATGAGTACTTTGAAAAGGTGGAGTACAAGTACCGAGGCGCAAATAATTAAAGACCTAGAAAATACATTGAAAGGGTTATTTTCTTGAGAAGGTGGGAAATAACCTGAAGCTGCACGTGTATGTTATTTTTATTAAATTTGGTAATAAGCAACGCAACCATTAGCCATACGTCGGGGAGATAACGTTTGGGATACAAAAAAGCTCCATCAGATTACAAAATTGCTCAAGTAGGGGGTGGTATTATTTTGCAAAAGTCACACTGCCGATCCGGTACCCCCCTAAAATTATGTACTGGGCTTACCTGAATCTGGAAATACCAAAATTTAGCCCGTGGGATCACTGTAACCCCCCTGTACATAGCCCCTGAAGTTGGCAATAATGCATTCAGGTATCACTGTAGTCCCACATACAGTGGTTTATGTAGGGTACACAACTTACAACATGTGAAACTGCCATAATAATAAGTTTTATGGACCTATACCTAACTAGACTTGGATTAGGTTAGGGTTAAGGATAGGGTACCCTAACCCTACCCTAAAACCTAAGAGATATTTGCTGTTGGACATGGATAGCTTATAGAGTATCACCGCCGCATAGTTCATGTAGTTTATATACCTCCCTAATACTGTTTCTGACTTAAAATTGCCTCACAATATTGGTAAAGACCAGGAATACAGTAAAGAAACTCAATATTGGTGCCATTAAATTTTCCAGAGACAAGTGATAATGCACATCAAGCACAGCAAGACTAGAATGTAAGTTCATAGTGTTCAGTTTGAGTATGATATGTACTAACACTGCCAATAGATAGTCTTTGACCTAGAATTGTTTCCATGATATGGCCTCATTAAAGTCTTCCAGTGTCACCTTTGTACTGGAGGTAATGTTATTTAGGTACAGTCTCAGGTCGGGGGGGGGGGTACTTGCGTATATTGGGTATAAAGGGATGTGCCGCTCGGAAGGGGGTCTTTTTCAAAAATACCCTTAGACATGGTACCCTTTTCATTAGAAAGACATGAGTCTCATTTATCAAAATGTTGAAAATTTTTGGCGCGTTTTGCACGCAAATACTCTCAATTTTCACATTTTAGAACGAACGCAAATACATGCTAAATTGCGCGCCGAAAAAATTGAAATCCTTACAGCAAAAGGACCTGTAGATATTGGTATGGGTTCGGAGTTCTCAGCAGCACACCCCATCCAACTATAATCTTAGTACCCCCCCCCCCCACGGTCTCGGGTTCAGGGCATAGGTGTTCATTGGTGAATGGTAATGGAATTGCAGGCCTGTGATACTTATCTGCATCAAATAATCACTCTTTGTACCCCCCCCCTCATACATTGCAGACCTACTAAAATTATATAATCACTCTTTGTAACCCCCCCCCCATCATACATTGTACTAAAAATTGTATCTATATAATGCAAATGCAAATGATAGTAGAATTACACTAGTAGAGCTCCGTTTACAGGAGTTTCTATGTACCGTATACAACAATTTAACCAGAGGTCGCGCTTAACTTTTTTTTTAACTAGCCAGGCGGACTACTTAATTAATTTGAATTTTGGATAGTCCAACAGTATTCTGACTAGCCCGCCTCCAAAACTGAATATTTTTCAGAATGTTTCATATTAATATTTTGGCGAGCCATACGGACTATAGTTATTTTAGATTTTGGCTAGCCCGCCATGGTTTTTGCTAGCCGATAGTTAGCAGGTTACTGTTAAACATGAACACTAACAATAATTAAATTAGCTTTTTGTCCATATCTGTAGAGTTATCTGAGATATCATAAATATGTCAAAAATATTATAAACAAACGATATGTGCACCTACAAATGAAAATGCAGAGATGACACTGGAAGACTTTCATGAGGCCTGGACACAAATCTAGGTCACCGCATATAAGTTGGCAGTGTTGGTGCACACTAACACACTCTGAACAAATTGAACACTATGAACTCACATTCTGGTCTTGTTGTACAGAAAATTACTGTTTCAGGTCTGTAACAATATTTTTATGTAACCGTGATTTTGAGTTAAAAATGGTATATTTTTTAATTTAAGTATACTTGGTGGTAATGCATCAAGCTATATCCATGCCCAACACAAAATATTTGAATTTTGGTTATTATTTGTCTCTGGTAAATTCTTTACTGCATTCCAGGTCTGTAGCAATATTGTGAGGCGATTTTGAATCAGAAACGGTATAGTTTGGAAGTATACTTGGCGGTAATGCATCAAGCTATTAGCAAGCTATTGGAGCGTCTTCAACTAATGCTAGTTTGAAAGTCAATCGTAACAGGAATTATATCTAGGGTTTTGGTCTATGGTTAGGGTTTAGGGTAGGGTTACGGTACCCCATCCTTAACCATAACCTAACCCTAGTCTAGACCCATGAAACTTGTTATTATGGCAGTTCCACGTGTTGTAATTTCTGCACCCTACATAAATCACTATATGTGGGACTACAGTGATACCTGAATGCATTATTGCCAACTTCAGGGGGTATGTACAGGGGGGTTAGACTTTATCAAAAAGTTTATCATTGGTATTTTCTTGTTCATACTGACCATCTCCATATTTTAAGGGGGGTATATCAAGAAGTTGGTACTAATACCACCCCCTAGCTCAAGCTCCCACTTCACAGACGATTTGCACCTTCGGCGCTAGGGGAAGCTTTGCCCGTATTTACACCCCCACCCAACCCCCAACTTTTCCTGAAAATCCGGGATCCTTGATCTCGACACTGTAATCTTGTGAGATCGCGTCTTAGACTTAGCACCAATAAACACGTTTACTTTTACATTTACTCATTGACAGAATCACTACTCTTCCTAATCATACTGTGTGTTCGAAGAAGTGGTCTTTGCGAGAGTTGCAACGAAGTATGCAATTACGTTCTGTGGGCCCGACAAGCCGTTTGCGATAATCGTGGACTTACTGCCATACCAGTGGACTGCAATGAGGCAATATCTATAAATCTTGAGAACAACAACATCACACGTATCATACCCGGAACATTCAAAACCCTGCCGTTGCTGGAATATCTTATCTTGACGAACAACCACATTACAGAAGTAAGAAGGTGTTTTTACGACGAAAGGACATCATGTTTGAACCGTGTCTACAAGTCTGTTCTTTCCGATGTATATTGCACAATTAGTTTTTACGCAAATGATGTCCCAAATACGGGGGGGGGTGGTGGGGGGGGGGGGTGCCAGAAACTTCTAACAAATCAGGGGCGTCACTATATAGACCATTTGAAATAATGACATGTAAAATAGGGCGATATTTACAAGGTATCATCCGATGCATCTATTTTTTTTCAGGATGCGAGGGACAAATTTCATGGGACCCGCATGATAGCACCAAGTGCTTTTTTTAATTCAATTTGAGGGAGAGACTTTGTGTAAAGTTTTAACAAGGCCAGTTTGTTAGGAACAGAAAGTAAAAAATGTGGTGGAGGGTCTTTTAAGGGTTACCCTTCCCAGGTGAGAAAATTTGACATTTCTTATAAACTCGATTTATAACCAAGGAATGCAGCGAATTTATAGTTATAAACTTGTGATCGTTATTGATTGGTGATAAAGGGGGGGGGGGTCTAGGAGGGGATGTTAGGAGGGGAGTTTAATATTAGGATTGGTTGAAAATGAAAAATGTGTAGTGAGTGTTTATTAGTCAAGATGAAATTGCTAAGTGACTAAGTATACTTAAGACATGTGGAGGGTCTGGGGTTCCCTTCCCAGTTTGAGAAAATTTCATAGTTTTACTTTCATTTCAAAGCGTCATTTAAAACCAAGAAGTGTATGATATAAGCGTTCACTACATCTTGTAAATGTATAAGAAACGTTGATTGGTTATCGATGAATATGTCAAATGACTAAGTACCTAAAGGCCCCGTCACACTCTGACGAATTGGCATTGCGTACCGTGAACGAATTGAAAAGTTCCAAATACGCACAGCATTCCCAGCGAATTAATTCCGTATGGGTGAATTCAACCGAATCGAACGTACTGACAGCGAATTAAAACGAATCAAAAACGTCTCCATCACCATTTCATAACTTATCATTAACTTACAGACAACAATCTCTAATCGAACGACTAACGAGCTTTGCGTACGCTACGCGTACAGTCTGCGAATTCAAGTCGATCACATTGTCTCTGTGTGCATTTACGAACATATACCTTCTTGAACTCAACGTCATTTTGTCCCATCATTTGAGTTTGGGTATCTAATTTTCCCCAGTATGCCGAAATCCAAGAAAGCCAAGATTTGCATTTTATAGTATAAACTAGAGAAGTTCGACTCTGCGCAGTCGATGGGTATGCCTCCGCCCAGTGCACCCACTATGTAGCAGCTAACCACCAAATTACATCAACACTCCTTACTGAACTTATACGCAGAAAATGGCATTTTGGGACAAAGTTCATTGACCTTTGACCCTTGACCCTGACCTGACTCCTTTGACTCTACGAAAATATTTGTCGTTTGGTGTTGAACCTAACCGCCAAATTACATCAACACTGAGCACTCCTTACTGAAATTATAGGCAGAAAATGGCATTTTGGGACAAAGTTCATTGACCTTTGACCCTTCAGCTTGAACTTTGACCCCTGTGACTCTACCAATTATTTCTTTGATTTTGAACCTACACCGAATTGCATCAACAGTGAGCACTTTTAACTGAGGTTATAGGCAGAAAATGACGTTTTGGGACAAAGTTCATTGACCTTTG
>JZLH01S0268847.1:31042-53597 GCA_001188425.1 Eucidaris tribuloides
CTAATGTTTGGCACCCCTTCGATCTCCGGCCGTTGATCGGCGCGATCGCCTCCGAAAATTTGCACGTGCAATAGAGCCGCGACGTAATCTCCAAGACTGTAATAGTTAGATTTTTGAAAAATAATTATCTTCTATTTTTTAAGTATTACTTACATGATTTATGTATACAAATCATATTTTTGCTATAACTGCCTTTACAAAAGCTCACACAGGTGTATTTTAGGGATAATATTCTTCTTGACATTCTAACAATTGATCTGTCAAAAAAAATTTAACTGAATCAGAATTAATTTTGTATGTATTTTATTGTTTCATGATTTTCTTATGTATTTCTTGTTTTTTTCGACCTTTTGTTTTTATTGTTTTCTGATGAAATTTCTCTCGGGCACTTTGCGATCCATAAACAGCATAAAATTAGTTGGATTTCAATCTGTTAAAAGTAAAATAATATACATTTATGAATTTGGGCTGAAAACGAATTTGCAATTGAAATAACACACGATTTCATGTTTTGAGCGATTGTTTGGTGTGACTGCAAGTACAAAAATAGTTGCGTAATCCGAACGCGTAGCCGAACGTCGCGAAATTTGTCTCAAAGATGCGCAACATTGAAGTGAAAAAGTCAGCGAGCGATGTGCGTAAAAAATTTCGCGGCGGCGAATGGTCGGCGAGATTTGTCGATGGGGGGGGGGGGGCTATTTTAGCCCCCCCCCGGCAAGAATAGGGTAAGGGTTCCAGTATTTATCGGAAACAAATTAATTGATTTTTCTGATTATTTTTTGTCGGATTATAATTTGACCCATTTTGATTTTGCCTATTGCTTTAAATAAAATTTCCAGATTTGAGAACATTCCCTCAACTGGTAAAAGGGGAAGTCATTTCCCATGTTTCCCGATATCCAGGTCAGTGCTGTTGAATGGCAAAACATTTTTTTTTTTAAAAACAGTGTTGTATTTGAGATTTTTGAGTCCACAAGTTCTGAGGCTGCGATGTGCTCAAAACCACCGATTCAATTAGGTTTGTGCAGGTGACTCTGACCCGAGGCAAGTCAGGACTGAATTAGTCTTGGGGCTGGCCTTGACTATAACAGTGGTTAAAAGAGAATTGTTCTTACGTTCTTGATTTCTTGGTGTACTGGCACAAGTTGCACCCGTGACGTCTTTCAGCCGATCCTCCAGCTCCTTCTGTTTCTCCTTCTGCGCGTCCTGCTTTGACTTGGTTGTCTTTCTTGTAAGCTGAACAAATGCAAGAAATAATCATTACTTGGGACAATTGAAGCAAGATTGGGAAAAAGTTCATTGAGCTTTGACCGATTTGAGGCAATATCTAGTATTCATCCTTGTAGAATTTCCATCCTTGGTCCAGGTTTGTTAAAATCTCCAATGGTACTTTGTATGCCCACCCCAAAGATCTCTGTAACCTTCAGCAAAAATTTGTACAGAGAGCTTACTTGTCTATAAAAATGTATACTCAGTTTTTAATATTAGTTATTGTTTTGCACTATTGCTAATTAATAATACAAATGTATGACGAATGCATTTTCATACATTAATCACACATGAAAAAGTCATGATGATGTTCATTTGGAGAGTCAAACACAAAGCAAACAACTGAAATAAGTAGGAAAATCTACATTGCTTAGGGAATTTTTATGCACTTCTTTGTTTCTTGATCAATAATGCCATAAAGAACACCCAGAAATAATGTTAGAATTTGCCAAATTTTACTGATATGTGACAACAAATGATTATGAAACACAGTACCACTGGTCCAATCAACATATATTTGGTATCAAATGTTGCAGAAAAAGATGGAAGAAAAAGGTCAGGAAACGTATCGACCAAATATTCATCAAATCATGTTACAGAAACCCGCTAGTTTAGGGTTTAATTTATTGCATTTCATTTCCTGTATATCGAATCTTACATTACCAAATATAAAAAGCATACTCACAATATGTTTTCGGTCTTTTCTGAGCATGACATGCACATATTTCAAGTTCCCTTCAGGGTGGACGGTCTTGAGTCGGTTCAAGTCGATTTCAATCTCGTCTGGTGTTGAGTCCTTAACGAGGGCTCTCTAGATTGTATTATATGTATCAACTTTTCCAGTTGTCACCTAAAAACAAATGAATAAACACACACACCTTTGTCAGGTAACCTTCACAAACCACATTTTTCAATTTAGTAACCTACTGGAACAAGATTTATACAGTGCACTCTCGTATACAAAAAACATGATATAACAAACTTTCATTATAAAGAAGTAAAATCTCTGGTCTTCATATCTTGGATTTCCATTGTTATTCTATTGTTTTTGCAACCTGATTAAAGAACAAATTTCATGGGTTCCAAGGACTTCTTTGTAACGAGCGTGGCACTTGGATAGAAGATTCATGACAAGAAATCAATGAGATATGTTCTGGTGTATTCACGGTGTGCAATATTTTTTCATCCTTAAAGCAATACAACAGGAAACTAATTTCAGTCAGTTATGTATCGTGAAAATATCTGTAACATAGAATGTTATGTCATCGTATATCAAACAGTACTTTTTTACACACCAGAATACTACTTTACGTCAAATCACGGACACTTGACGTGTCAAATTTATAAAATCTTGGCAGTATTTTCGTTAACAGTTACAGTTTCACGCATGCACACAATTGTACCATAAAATCCAAATACCATATACTTAGATATTGTCCTTAGGTTTTGGCCTGGGTTGGGACATATCTATGATCTTGTAGTGAGTATGACATTCGTTACCGCTGATGTGACTGTTTAATAATCAGACGGCAAACTTGTATCATATGTTCAGCTCAGTATTCTGCACCCACAGTGATCAAAGCAGAACGCCTATGACAAAATTAACGAGCACGAGAGTCGTGAAACCGAACTCAAATGCACGGGATGTCATCATTTTTATTTCATACGTCAAATTAGTGAAATGATTATTATCAACACCCTCTGATGTGCAGGAGAAACATTTGAGGTGCTAACAAATGAACAAAATTGAAGTTTCAAGATGGCAGGAAAAGACCTCTGAAGAAGAAATATGAAATATTTATTACATTTACTTATATCCCATACATATAATACCAGTGCTGTATCTAAGAACACCAGGTTCCAAGACCCAGGCACCACAAAGACACCAACCTTTCCATAAGGTTTGTAACGCCGTATAGGTGACTCAGACCGAACCGAGGCCGCCACAAAACACAACCTTCCATCGGGTTGATACAGGTGACTCGGATCGAGCCCGGAGGCGCCCAAAAACACAACCTTCCATCGGGTTTGTACAGGTGACTGCGATCGAGACCGAGGCGCACAAAAAACACACCTTCCATCAGGGTTTGTACAGGGAGCAGATCAAGACTGAGAACCGAGGCCTACGAGTTGCAAAAATTCCGGGAATTTTCAATGCAGAAAATTTTCCATGGGAAATTTTCGGAAATTTTCGCTAGAAATATTGGATTTTCGCAACTTTCGGAACTTTCGCATATTCTTGTTTATTTAAAATGGAATTTCAAAATTTAAATGATCATTCTCTAATATCTGAAACGTCAGGATATCAAAAATCATCACCCTATTAAAAACCGAAGAAGAATGAAATGTAACAATTGTAAAATCAAACAATGATTTATATTTGCTTATTCAGTGTGAAATATGCTGTTATCCATGGACCATGAATGTCGTTTTATTGCGATCAGTAAGCATTTTGTCTTTTGGTTGTTATTTAAGTGTCAGTCTACCTACACAATACAAAATATTTAAAATCTGTCCGAGTATCTCTTAAATTTATGTGTGGAAACCAACACAGCCTATAATTAATTTGCGCATACTAAGGTACTGCAACTTTGACTTCTGTTTATTAGTTATTATCTACTTGCACAGTACAAATGTTTAAATCACTTTTTTTAAATGTATTATGTTGGAAACCAGTTATGACCTTGACTAAACTCAAATTGACTTGACCTGTAGTTTAGAAAAGTTTTATTTTTACATATGTTGTTTTATGATGGACAAGTCCATATTGAAATACCCATTCAGAGGAATTGTGAACTTAGTGCACACGCCTTACAACATTTTACTTACAAATGTGGAATCAGATAACACCATTCACACTACAAAAGTATCTATGCATGTGTAATGTGACTGTAGTAATATGTATCTTTATTGTTTTGGCTGACATATCCTTGTAAAGCCCAGGCAGGCCAAAAGAAGAGGAAGGAATGATTTTACTCATATGAGAAGTGTATAGAAAAGAACTGATGAAAAATAAACTACTTTCTGTTTAATATGCTAAAAATGAAAATTCCCAATATTACAATTCCCAGCCATTGAACATTCGCCGAACTTTCCAATGGAAAGTTTCGAAAATTCCCGGAAGTTTCCAACCTTTGCAACCCTACCGAGGCCACTAGAGACTGGCTGAGGCAGCTCGGATACAACTTGCGACGATAACAGTCAGTTTTACCTGAGTAATTTGTTGATGTCTAAACTAAGTGTCTCTTCCGTATCGACATAGTTTGCCAATGGTCTCGTCGTTCATCTATGGCCTGTCAGTTTGCGGTGCTTTGGATCTTCCGTGTCTCTTACTTCATATCTTGGAACAAGAGGAAATACAAAGAATTAACCACACTGTCTTTCTTATGTGGGATAGTATGACGAGAATATTGGACCATCACATCTGACACCGCTATAAAGTCGCACAACTATAAAAGCCAACGAAAAGGGGGGGGGGGAAAAAATCCGAAAGTTTTCAGAGACATTAAAATGCGGTCATTTAAATTGGTTGAGATATCAAACAAAACGTGCACTCTTTAGCTGCTAGGCAATATTTTTCGAGCATTTAGTTATGGGTATGTCTCGCACACATGCTACTTTCAAGTGCGCAGACAAAACATCTCATGTAATAAAAATTGTAAAACGAACCCATTTTTGGGATTTTTGCTTTAGATTTTACAACTTTGTACGACTTTCATTAGGAGGATGGATGACAAAAATGACAGTTATCAACTTCATGCCATGAGCGTCGGATTGAAGAAGCAGGGAACAGACTACATTACTGCTACAATGTCACTTACAAAAACAGAGTTTATCAAGTCTCGAAAGATTTTAGTTACATGTGTGGGATCTTCAAATAAACAATTATCAAACGGTGACATTGAGCTAAACATTGTGCTTGATGGACAAATTAACATTCTTAGAATAAAGAGTTTGGGAAATTTTATTGTGTCACTGACTCACTGGAAAGACATGCATTGGATGAACATCACCAAGCTGCACTTACTGGCCAGCCGCACACTACGCGATATTTTTGGTCGCACGACTGCCGACTTTGGAGTCGTGAAATATAATGCACGTGTATGACAATATTAAGATCGTTTTTTGTTTTTATTTGGATCCAAAGTCGGCAGTCGTGCCCATGAAAATCGTGTACGTGATGCGGTGGCCTTTAAGCAGTTCTGATGTGTATTGGTCAACTCTCACAGCTGTCTAAGGGGGAAATGGACATGCAAAATTTCAGCCTTTGAAGCAGCTAATGATATTTGAAGTAAAATTTGTCAGGGCTTTATGTTTAAAATATCAAAGACAACTTTTAGCATGGTTATGTAGGTCAGGTTTTTTTTTTATTTTATTTTTTATTAAACTGCGACTATGTTCAAAATTGTGCTCTAAATGTCTCCATGGCATGAATCAACTCATTTCATTCCAAGTTGGCGAGAGGTTGAGAGTTAAGCATGGAGTAGCAACGGTTGCCTTTGATTTCATCCTCACTTGATTTAAGAATCTGTCATCATCCCCAGAATGCGGATTCCAAGATCCATATGCCCGCAAGAGTATTTGAATTCTTAAGTTGAACAGAGTTCTTCACTCGACAGGCGTAAGCCCTCAGCAGGGAGGAGAAATAGACCTGTTTGCTTATGCAGTAGAATATACTTAACACATATGTCACAACAATTGTCATTAACACTTTAATCTTTAATTATTATCTTTAAATATCTTCTCTTTCTTTCTTTTATTCATTTTAATTGGGATGATTTCATTCAAGGATCTTATGGTTTTTAATATTATCATATTGTTTTTATTACTTTCCCTACATACTGTATAACTTCATCTAGGCTCATACATAAGTAATTGCAGTACAATTATAAGTAAACGTTTTTGCAAAGGTGAGAAATGTGCGTGTGTTTTTGTGTGTGTTTTTTTGTGGATAAATGTATATCATCTATTAGTGCCCCAAAAGATCATTAAGCTTTGAAACACTTGTGGCGACTTTGCAGGCCACAGGGATTGCACAGTGCATCTGACTAAATGCTCTCTAATACTTTAATCACATTTGCACTATACCATTATCAGTAGATTACTAGATTTAATATATTTGTTATCTTTTTGGAATTTGGTTTTTTCTGGACTGGCATACAAATATTCATCAAAGATTGATGAAAAATGTTTGTATTTTTCAAAAAAAATTAAGAAAAACAAATTACCATTTAATAATTTACTTGCTGCAGGGGGTATCTTTAGGGTAATTAAATTTTACCATTTAATTCTCACATCGCATTTAACTGATATTCGCCAATTACTATATATCAACATTGCCTTGAATTTTTGCGGAACTTGCTAACTATCATCAGAACGAAAGCGCAGATTAATTTAATACACCAATCTGTTATCTAGTTTGTATTGCTTGTGGTTTTTTGTTATTTCTCTCTTTTTTTGTGGTTGACTACTCTGTCCCATTTTATGATGAAAGGTTCAAGGCCAACACACATCAATGAAACTCTGACTTTATACAAGTGTGAAAATATAGGTGAATTTTATGCAATTATAAATCATAAAAATGGGAGGTTTTTGGGATACGGAATGCCTTTTAACATACATAAATGAGATATCAGATGTGATCAAGTCGGCAAGTTCTGCAAGGAGAAGTCGCAATAATTTCTGAGTGCATCCAGTGGTTTTCGTAGCAAATATATAGCGATACGAGAATTCGCTTCATTTCATGTTTCAGTTACTGTCACTCTTCTAGATTTCATAACAATCGCCTGTTGGATTAATTGTACTTACGAGTTTTCTTTGTTGTTTTTTCGCCTTTCCTCATTCGTCTTGGTGTTTTTCTTGACTCTTTTGGCCGGCTTTGATGCCTTCTCTTGTTCGAGTTATTAGCTTTTTTCTTCTAGGTCCTCTTTCGTTGCCTTCTCTTCCTCTCTCTCCTTTTACCTCTGTTTTTTCAACTCTTTTGCTTTCTCCCAATCTCATTCTCTTTTCTTAAGTCTTTGTCTTTTTTCTTTTTCCACTTATCTTTCTTTTTTCTTCTTGTTTATGAGATTGTTGTGACAGTGCGGCCAGTTGTTCGGTGAACTGCTTTCAAGCTGCAGAATAGAGAATAGTATTAAACAGAACTATTTAAATAGCTTTTTTGCATCTAATAACTGTGACTGTTGACTTTGATCTACATACTCGAATCAAACTCAGTTTTATTTGATATTCATGTACTTCATACCTAGTCTTACGAAAATCTTAAAAATTATTAAAGTTAATTGAACAGAAACTAGTGTTGTCGTGACGACGGATGGACAGACAGTGGCGGTTACATTATATCCCTCTCCGACTTCGTCGGGCAAGGGGATAAAACAAAAGAAGAGCATTTAATTGGAGTCCAGCTAATATACAATGTTAACAGTGCATGTTACATGCGTCATACATTTCTCAGGTGTTGGATTTTGTTATAATTACCATTTTTTGTTTTTTTGGAAGTACTGAATTTAAATACATTTAATATCAATAACATCAGTTTATTGATTTACTCATCAAACAATCTCAAGGGTTGGCCAATTTTTCTTCACTTTGTTTATAGGAAGGGGCGATTTAATCAATCAGTGATTTAATCACCAAGCTGTACAATCTCCTTTCGGTTTTGATAGCTGTCACAGATTCACGTGACTGGGACTAGAAATAAACAGTAATTCGTTCTGAAAAATCCGACATGCAAGATAATCCTCAGCTATTCAACTTACTAAAATTCTAAAAGCTTTACACCTGACTCATGGAGTTATGCAATGAGTAAAGAAAATGATCCCAATTTATCTTATTAATTAAATCAGGATGCAGTAATTAGTGATAATTCATGGAAAAGGTCTGAAATTTGGCTAAAGTGAGCTAGTTTGGTATACAAAACTGCACCGAATCGGATTGCAGCTGAATTAGGTTTTGCCTAAAAACAGGCATTTCGCGGTTAAATGAACTTCGTTGTATTGTGTTGCAGTGAACCAAATCTCACGCTGTAGCTTGTTATTCTTCTACTCTTCTCCCTCTTCCTTTCACTGTTCTTGGTAGTCTGAACTGCTACCCGATAGTCGGACTGACGTCCGACGCACGTTCCCTCACCACTCCGTCACCTTTCTCGCTATTCGACTTTCATTGTCTCCTGGTTCAACGCTCATCTGGCATTTTGGCAAATTTTATTCAAATACATTTCTGCAGGACAGTGAAGCAAAGAAGTCATGATTGACATTCAACCCTACTAGTAGCCCTGTATAAATCAATGAAAATGTGTTTTTCAATTAATTATATTATGGATATTTTCTTTTCGATTGCGCTGTATTTATTTATTAATAATATAATTATATTTTAAAGTGTACTCTACGATAGTTTTGCACAAAATAACAAAAACAAATATCACAAGGTAAACTTTCCCCAAGTTACTCCCTACAAGTTTGACCCTTAAATGACCTTTGACCTTTACCTGTGACCTTTGTGGCACCGATAGACAAGAATTGCACCCCAAAATGCAATCGATCACCAAATTTGGTTGCTTTGCCGCAACATGTGCAAAATTAGTGTGTATAAGACGTTTGACCTTCAAATGACCTTGACCTTCCAGCTGACCTCCCGATAGAACAAAAATGATGGCTACCCCTAGTGCATTTATCACTCCAAGGTTTGATGTTGCAATTGGACACGTTGCCAAGTTATGTGTCATAAAAGAGTCTAGCAGGGTAAACTGTAACATTGACCTCAAATGACTTTGACTCACCATGTGGCCTGACAGAAAACATTTGATGGCTACTAGGCATCTTCACCCAGTTTGGTCGCATTGACAACGGTTTTGCAAGTTATTGTGTCATAAGAGAGTCTTGCAGGTTGTTTTTAACATTTGTGACGGGCATTGGTCACTTATTTATCTCTCGCCTTCACCTGCGGTGGCGAGACAACACAAAGATATACAAAAAATATTCACAACAATGAAAAATAGGAAATTAATTTAACCTTTAACCAACTAGAGCACTTGACTGCGCGCGTCGATTGGTATGCTCTGCAGTTTGACACTTCCCATCAAACTGATTGTAATTGAAAGCTCAGTTACATCGTAGGCAAGACAATGAGATGAATAAGCGTTGTGACTTTGACCAGTTTATCAGTAAATCGATAAGCAGTTCTTAAAATTATCACAACAATTGAGCTCAATTTGGATATGTAGGAAGCTGTGTGACCTTTGGACCCTTGACTTTCAACTCCAAAATGAATCAGTCAATTAGTGCGCTTATATTAGATACTTTACAAGTAATCAACATCTTACCAGCATTCTCAAGTTATCACAGTAATGAGCCCTGTCAGGACTTTTCGGCCTGGTACCTTTGACCTTTCAGCTCAAAAATTCATCAGTTATTGGTCTCTCTAATACATTATTTAACACAAGTAACATCATAATCGACCACCTGTTCTTTATTTTCGCCTAGGTAACGAGAAACGGCAGGACGACGGACGATGGACGACCGAAAACTGATGTATCAGCAACTTCGTTGCAGAGGATAACAACCAAACTTACAAACCATTCACATGCAGAAATATTATATTTTACTCTTTTTAAAAAACTTTGATCAGTTGACTGCTGTGTACTCGTGGGTATGCTGCAGTAAGGCACACTCACTCACGTTTGATTTAATTGAAAGCTCATGCAAACGTGTGCTTTATCTGATCAGGCAGAACCATGGTAACATAGCCCAAAATAGGAATGTATGAGGGCACAGGACATTGACCTCATAATCTAATCAGTCATCTTTGCAGTTTAGTAACATACCTGAGCCTGCCTTCATTACATTGATCATAGTCTATGAGTTATAGTTAGTAACGAGAACTGGCAGTAACGGACGGACGATACATGGACACAGACGTATGAAGAGGATGACCTCTGATGTGGAGGCATAAAATGGTATGTTATTCAGACCAATGCGTAATTGTATTCCATAACTCACTTGGACTAGCATAACAGTTGCAAATACCTGCACAATTTTCTCGCCATTGCTACAGTCAAGGTCCGGTGGGTTGTACTTGTGTTAGCCAATTTGGATATCACGCCTTACGTCTTCGCGAATTCATTTGCATTTTTGTATTCTAATTTTAAACTTACTAAAGGGCATAGGATAAAAATACAATGCATTTACATAATTGTATTGACATAAAGATTGTATTCATATTTTTGACAAATACTTGGAATTGATTTGAAAGGTTACTCTACCCATCAATGAATATCTCTCTGTGTACAATACAAATGGCTAAACATGCCCCCTCCCCTTACAAGCACGGTTAAGCAAGTCACTCAAGAATGACAGTAGTCCCACAAGCCTCAATCTCGTCCCACAAACCAGTTACAGTCCTCAAAATACTCTCAATATCAGAGGCTACAAAAATTTACATCCGTTCAGTAATTTTTCATGAGTGACATGCAAAATGCACATTTGAAGAGGAACAGACGTACCCTCCATTATACCATGGTCCAAGTTTAACGAAACATCAGGTAATTAAGAGCCAATTACTATTAAGGGTTCCCAGTATTTCATGGAAACAAATTAATTGATTTTTCCTGATTATTTTTTTGGTCGGATTATAATTTGACCCATTTCTTGATTTGCCTATTGCTTTAAATAAAATTTCCAGATTTGAGAAACATTCCCTCAACTGGTAAAAGGGGAAGTCATTTCCCATGTTTCCCGATATCCAGGTCAGCTGCTCTTGAACTGGCAAAACAGTTTTTTTTTTAAAAACAGTGTTGTATTTGAGATTTTGAGTCCACAAGTTCTGAGGCTGCGAGTGCTCAAAACACCCCGATTCAATTAGGTTTGTGCAGGTGACTCTGACCGAGGCCAAGTCCAAGACTGACTTAGTCTTGGGGCTGGCCTTGACTATAACAGTGGTTAAAAGAGAATTGTTCTTACCTTTCTTTGATTTCTTGGTGTACTGGCCACCAAGTTGCCCCGTGACGTCTTTCAGCCGATCCTCCAGCTCCTTCTGTTTCTCCTTCTGCGCGTCCTGCTTTGACTTGGCTTGTCCTTTCTTGTAAGCTGAACAAATGCAAGAAATAATCATTACTTGGACAATTGAAGCCAAGATTGGGAAAAAGTTCATTGACCTTTGACCGATTTGAGGCCAAATCTAGTAATTTCATCCTTGTAGAATGTTCCATCCTTGGTCCAGGTTTTGTTAAAATCCCTCCAATGGTACTTTGTATGCCCCCCACCCCAAAGATCTCTGTAACCTTCACAAAATTTGGTACAGAGAGCTTACGTTGTCTAATAAAATGTATACTCAGTTTTCTAATATTAGTTATTGTTTTGCACTAATTGCTAATTAATAATACAAATGTATGACAGAATGCATTTTCATACATTAATCACACATAAAAAAGTCATGATGATGTTCATTTGGAGATCAAACACAAAGCAAACAACTGAAATAAGTAGGAAAATCTACATTGCTTAGGGAATTTCTTATGCACTTCTTTGTTTCTTGATCAATAATGCCATAAAGAAACACCCAGAATAATGTAGAATTTGCCAAATTTTACTGATATGTGACAACAAATGATATTGAAACACCAGTACCACTGGTCCAATCAACATATATTTGGTATCAAACTGTGCAGAAAAGATGGAAGAAAAAGGTCAGGAAACCGTATCGACCAAATCTCATCAAATCAATGTTACAGAAACCCCAGCCTAGTTAGGGTTAAATTTATTGCATTTTCATTTCCTGTATATCAATCTTTACATTACCAAATATAAAAAAGCATACTCACAATATGTTTTCGGTCTTTTCCTGAGGCATGACATGACATATTTCTCAAGTTCCCTCAGGGTGGACGGTTTGAGGGTCTCAAAGTCGATTTCAATCTCGTCTGGTGTTGAGTCCTTTAACGAGGGCTCTCTAGATTGTATTATATGTACAACTTTTCCAAGTTTGTCACCTAAAAACAAATGAATAACACCACACACACTTTGTCAGGTAACCCTTTCACAAACCACATTTTTTCAAATTTAGTAACCTACTGGAACAAGATTTACTACAGTGCACTCTCGTTACAAAAAACACTGATATAACAAACTTTCATTATAAAGAAGTAAAATCTCTGGTCTCATATCTTGGATTTCCATTGTATTCTATTGTTTTTTGCAACCCTGATATAAAGAACAAATTTCATGGGTCCCAAGGACTTCTTTGTAACGAGAGTGCACTGGATAGAAGATTCATGACAAGAAATCAATGAGATACTTTCTGGTGTATTCACGGGTGCAATATTTTATCATCCTTAAAGCAATACAACAGGAAACTAAATTTCAAGTCAGTTATGATACTGAAAATATTGTAACATAGAATGTAATGTCTATCGTATATCAAACAGTACTTTTTACACCACCAGAAATACTACTTTACGTCAAATCACGACAGCTTGACAGTCCAAATTATAAAATCTGAGCAGTATTTTCGTTAACAGTTACAGTTCACGCATGCACACAATTGTACCATAAAATCCAAATACATAACTTAGATATTGTCCTTAGGTTTTGGCATGGTTGGGCACATATCTATGATCTTGTAGTGAGTATGACATTCGCTTACCGCTGATGTGACTGTTTAATAATCAGACGCCAAACTTGTATCATATGTTCAGCTCATATTCCTGCACCCACAGTGATCAAAGGCAGAACGCCTATGACCAAATAACGAGCACGAGAGTCTGAAACCGAACTCAAATGACACGCATGGGATGTCATCATTTTATTTCATACGTCAAATAGTGAAATGATTATTATCAACACCCTCTAGTGTGCAGAGCAACATTTGAGGTGTAACAATGAACAAAAATTAATTTCAAGGATGAGCAGGAAAAAGACCTCTGAAGAAGAATATGAATATTTATTACATTTCCTTTTATCCCATACATATAATCACCAGTGCTGTATCTAAGACCACAGGTTCCAAGACCCAGGCCACCACAAGACACAACCTTTCCATAAGGTTTGTACGGGTGACTCAGACCGAAACCGAGGCCGCCACAAAACACAACCTTCCATCGGGTTTGTACAGGTGACTCGGATCGAGACCGAGGCCGCCACAAAACACAACCTTCCATCGGGTTTGTACAGGTGACTCGGATCGAGACCGAGGCCGCCACAAAACACAACCTTCCATAGGGTTTGTACAGGTGACCAGGATCAAGACTGAGACCGAGGCCTAGGGTTGCAAAATTCCCGGGAATTTTCAATGCAGAAAATTTCCATGGGAATTTTCGGAAATTTTCCAGAAATATTGGGAATTTTCGGCAACTTTCGGAAACTTTCCATATTCTTGTTTATTTAACAATGGAATTTCAAAATTTAAATGATCATTCATCTAATATCTGAAACGTCAGGATATCAAAACATTCACCCTATTAAACCGAAGAAGAAATGAAATGTAACAATGTAAAATCAAACAATGATTTATATTTGCTTATTCAGTGAAATATTGCTGTATCCATGGACCATGAATGTCCCGTTTTACGCGATCAGTAAGCATTTTAGTCTTTTGGTCTGTATTTAAGTGTCATCTACCTACACAATACAAAATATTAAAATCTGTCCAGTATCTCTTAATTTATGGTGTGGAAACCAACACACCTATAATTAACTTTGACCTGCATACTGGTACTGCAACTTTGACCTTCTGTATTTTAGTATCATCTACTTGCACACTACAAATGTTTAAAATCCACTTTTTTTAAAGTTATTATGTGGAAACCAGTTATGACCTTTGACCTACAACTCCAAATTTGAACTTGACCTGTAGTTTAGAAACATTTTATTTTTACATATTTTGTTTTATGATGGACAAGTCCACTCATTGAAATACCCATTTCAGAGGAATTGTGCACTTCATGCACACGCCTTACACACATTTTACATTACAAATGTGGAATCAGATAACACCATTCACACTACACAAGTATCTATGCATGTGTAATGTGTGTAGTAATATGTTCTTTAGTTGTTTTGGGCTGACATATCCTTGTAAAAGGCCCAGGCAGGCCAAAAGAGAGGAAGGAATGATTTTACTCATATGAAGAAGTGCTATAGAAAAGAGTACTGATGAAATTTTTTAAAAATAAACTACTTTACTGTTTAATATGCTAAAAATGAAAATTCCCAATATTACAATTCCCAGCCATTGAACATTCGCCGAACTTTCCAATGGAAAGTTTCGAAAATTCCCGGAAGTTTCCAACCTTTGCAACCCTACCGAGGCCACTAGAGACTGGCTGAGGCAGCTCGGATACAACGCCGACGATCACAGTCAGTTTTCTCACCTGGTAATTTGTTGATGTCTAAACTAAGTTGTCTCTTCTCGTCATACGACATAGGTTTGGCAATGTCCTCGTCTTCACTCTCTGGCTGTCCAGTTGCCGGTGCTTTGGTCTTCCGTGTTCTTCTACTTCATATCATTGGAAAACAGAGAAATACAAAGAAATTAACCACACTGTCTTCCTTATGTGGGGATAGTATGACGAATATTGGACCCATCACAATGAAACCCGTATAAAGTCGCACAAACTTGAAAGCCACGAAAAGGAAATCCGAAAGTTTTAGAGACATTAAAATGCGTCATAAATTGGTTGAGATATCAAACAAAAACGTGCACTCTTTAAGCTGCTACGGCAATATTTTTCGAGCATAGTAGTTGATGGGTATGTCTCCGCACACCCATGCTACTTTCAAGTGCGCAGACAAAACATCTCAATGTAATAAAATTGTAACAACCCATTTTTGTGGGGATTTTGCCTTTTGATTTTACAACTTTGTACGACTTTCATTGGAGATGGATGACAAAAATGACAGATCATCAACCTTCATGCATCGTCGGGATTGAAGAAGCAGGGAACAGACTACACTTACTGTACAAATGTCACACAAAAACAGAGTTTATCAGTCTCGAAAGATTTTAGTTAACATTGTGGATCTTCAAATAAAACAATTATCAAACGGTGACATCTGAGCTACACACTTGTGCTTGAATGGACAAATTAACATCTTAGAATAAAGAGCTTTGGAAATTTATGCTGTCACTGACTCACTGGCAAGACATGCATGGATGAACATCACAAGTGACTTACGGCCACCGCACACTACGCGATTTTTGGTCGCACGACTGCCGACTTTGGATCTGAAATAAATCACGTGTATGAAATATAAGCGCTTTTTTTTTATTTCGGATCCAAAGTCGGCAGTCGTGCCACTGAAAATCGTGTAGTGTGCGGTGGCCTTTACGCGTCTGGTGTATGGTAAACTCTAACACAGCTGTCTAAGGGGGAAATGGACATGGCAAAATTTCACCTTTGAAGCACTAAATGATCATTTGAAGTAAAATTTGTCAGGGTTTCATGTTTAAAAGTTATCAAAGACACTTTTAGCATGGATTATGTAGGTCAGGTTTTTTTTTTATTTTATTTTTTTAAACTGCGACTATGTTCAAATTGTGCCTCTAAATGTCTCCATGGCATGAATCAACTCATCTCATTCAGTTGGAGAGGTTGAGATTAACATGGAGTAGCAACGGTTGCCTTTATTTCACCTCACTTGATTTAAGAATACTGTCATCATCCCAGAATGGGACTCAGATCCATGCCCGCAAGGTTTGAATACTTAAGTTGAACAGGTTCTCACTCGACAGGCGTAAGCCCTCCAGCAGGGAGGAGAAAAATAGACCTGTTTGCTTATGCATAGAAAATACTTACACACATATGTCACAACAATTTGCTCCATAAACACTTCTAATCTTTCATTATATATCTTAAATATCTTCTCTTTCTTTCTTTTATTCATTTACTTGGATGATTTCATTCAAGGATCTTACTGTTTTTATCATTATCATATTGTTTTATACTTTGCTACATACTTATACTTCATCTAGGCCTCATACCCAAAGTAACTTGCCAGTACAACTTTACAAGTATAGTTTTGGCAAAGGTGAGAAATGTGCGTGTGTTTTTGTGTGTGTTTTTTTGTGGATAAATGTATATCATCTATTAGTGCCCCAAAAATCATAAGCTTTGAAACACTTGTGGGAACTTTGAGGCCACAGGAAATGCACAGTGCATACTGCTAACTGCTCTCTAATACTTTAATCACAATTTGTCACTATAACCCATTATCAGTAGATTACTAGATTTAATATTTTTTCTGATGTCTGGAGTGGCAATACAAATACTTCATCAAAGATTGATGAAAAAGTTGTATTTTCAACCAAATTAAGAAAAACAAATCTACCAATTTAATAAATTTACTTGCTGGGGGGTATCTTTAGAGTAATTACAAATTTTACCATTTAATTCTCCACATCGCATTTACCTGATATTCGCCAATACTATATATCAACATCCTGAACTTTTTGCGGACTTGCTAACTTCCATTCAGAACGAAAGCGGCAGCATTAATTTAATACAGCCAATCTGTTTCTAGTTGTATTGCTTGTGGTTTTGTTATTTTCTCTCTTTTTTTGTGGTTGAACTAGCTCTGTCCCATTTTATGAGAAAGGTTCAAGGCCAACACACATCAATGAAACTCTGACTTTATACAAAGTGTGAAAATATAAGGTGAAATTATGCAATTATGAAATCATAAAAATGAGAGAGGTTTTTGAATACCGTGCCTTTTAACATACATAAATGAGATATCAGATGTGATCAAGTCGGCAAGTCTCGCCAGAGAATCGCAATAATCTCTGAGTGCATCCCCAGTGGTCTTTCGTAGACAACTATATGCGATACGGAGAATTGTTCATTTCATTTTTCAGTTACTGTCACTCTGTCTAGATTTCCATCAACAATGCCTGTTGGATTAATGTACTTACCGAGTTTTCTTTGTTGTTTTCGCCTTCTCCTCATTCGTCTTGGTCGTTTTTCTTGACCTCTTTGCCGGCTTTGATGCCTTCTCTTGTTCGAGTTTAGCCTTTTCTTCTTCTAGCCTCTTCTCCCGTGCCTTCTCTTCCTCTCTCTCCTTTTCCCTCTGTTTTTCCAACTCTTTTGCTTTCTCCAACTCCTCCTTCTCTTTCTCTAAGTCTTTGTCCTTTTCTTTTCACCTTATCTTTCTTTTTCTTCTTTTTATGAGATTGTTGTGACAGTGCGGCCAGTTGTTCGTGAACTGCTTTCAACTGCAGAATAGAGAATAGTTATTAAACAGAAACTATTTAAATAGCTTTTTTGCATCTAATAAACTGTGACCTTTGACCTTTGATCTACATACTCCGAAATCAAACTTCAGTTTTATTTTGATATCATGTACCTTCATACCTAGTCTTACGAAAATCCTTAAAAAATTATTAAAGTTATTGAACAGAAACCAGTGTTTCGGACGACGGATGGACAGACAGTGGCGTTACTATATCCCTCTCCGACTTCGTCGGGCAAGGGGATAAAAACAAAAAGAAGAGATTTACATTGGAAGTCCAGCTAATATACAATGTTAACATGCAACTGTCTACATGCGTCATACATTCTCAGGGTTGGTGATTTTGTTTATAATTACCATTTTTTGTTTTTTTTGGAAGTCTGAATTTAAATCACAATTAATATCAATAAATCAGTTTATTTGATTTACATCATCAAACAATCTCAGGGTTGGCAATTTTTTCACTTTGTTTTGGAAGGGGCGATTTAAATCAATCAGTGATTTTAATCACCAAGCCTGTACAATCTCCTTTCGGTTTTGATGCTGTCACCAGACTTCAAGTGGACTGGGACTAGAAATAAACCAGTAAATCGTCCTGAAAATGACATGCAAGATAATCCTCAAGCTACTCAACTTACAAAATTCTACAAGCTTTTACACTGACTCATGTTTATATGCAATGAGTAAAAGAAAATGATCCAATTTATCTTATTTAATTAAATCAGGGATGCCAGTAATTAGTGATAATTCATGAAAAGGTCTGAAATTTGGCTAAAGTGAGCTAGTTTGTATACAAAAACTGCCCGAAATGGATTGCCAGGGCCTGAATTCAGGTTTTGCCTAAAAACAGGCATCGCGGTTAAATGAATTCCAGTGTACTTGTGTGCAGTGAACCAATCTCACCTGTGCTTGTAATTCTTCTAACCTCTTCTCCCTCTCCTCTTCACTGTCTTCGGAGTCTGAACTGCTACCCGATACGCTCCGACTGACGTCCGACGCACTTTCCCTCACCACTCCGTCACCTTTACCTCCGCTATCACTTTCATTGTCTCCTGGTTCAATCGGCTCATCTGGCATTTTGGCAAATTTTACTTCAAATACATTCTGCAGGACAGTGAAGCAAAAGCAACTTCATGATTGACATTCAACCCTAACTAGCCCTGTACTAAATCAATGCAAATTGTGTTTTTCAATTAATTCATATTATGGATATTTTCTCTTTCATTGGCTGTAATTAATTTATTAAAATATAATTATATTTTAATAGTGTCTACCGATAGATTTTGCACAAAAACTAACAAAAACAAATATCACAAAGGTAACTTTCCCCAAGTACATCCCTAACCCAAGTTTGACCTTAAATGACCTTTGACCTTACCATGTGACCTTTGATGGCACGATAACAAGAATGTACCCCAAATGCATCGATCACCAAATTTGGTTGCTTTTGCAGCAACATGTGCAAAATTATGTGTCATAAGACGTTTGACCTCAAATGACCTTTGACCTTACCATGTGACCTCCGTAGCACCAAAACATGATGGTACCCCTAGTGCATTTATCACCCAAGTTTGGTTGCCATTGGACCAACAGTTGCCAAGTTATGTGTCATAAAAGAGTCTAGCAGGTAAACTGTAACATTGACCTCAAATGACCTTTGACCTCACCATGTGGCCTCTGACAGCACAACATGATGGTACCCCTAGTGCATCTATCACCCAAGTTTGGTCGCCATTGCACAACGGTTGCCAAGTTATGTGTCATAAGAGAGTCTTGCAGGTTGTTTTTAACATTTGTGACGGACGCCACTTGGATCCCTTATTCTCTCTCGCCTTCACCTCCGGTGGGCGAGACAAAAACACAAAGAAATACAAAAAAATATTCACAAAACAATGAAAAACATAGGAAATTAATTTAACCTTATAACACCAACTAGAGCACTTCGACTGCGCGCAGTCGATGGGTATGCCTCTGCAGTCTACACTCCCATCCAACTGATGTAATTTGAAAAGCCTCAAGTTACCATGGTAGCAAGACCAATGAGATGAATAAGCCCTTGTGACCTTTGACCAAGTTACAGTAAAATCCGATAAGCAGTTCTTAAATTATCACAACAATGAGCTCAATTTGGATATGTAGGAAGCCTTGTGACCTTTGACCTCTGACCTTTCAACTCCAAAATCGAATCAGTCAATTAGTGCCTTATATTAGATACTTCTCCCAAGTTACATCAACATCCGACCAGCCATTCTCAAGTTATCACAGTAATGAGCCCATGTCAGACTATTTCGGCCTGGTGACCTTTGACCTTTCAGCTCCAAAATCTCATCAGTTCATTGGTGCCTCATAATACATACTTTACACAAGTAACATCAAAATCCGACCACCTGTTCTTTAGTTTTCGCGGTAACGAGAACCGGCAACGGACGGACGGACGGATGGACGACCCGAAAACATGATGTCTCCAGCAACTTCGTTGCAGAGGCATAACAACCCAACTTACAAAACCATTCTACACTGCAGACATACTAATTTTTACTCTTTTTTAAAAAACTTGATCAGTTTGACTGCATGTACTCGATGGGTATGCCTCCGCAGTAGGCACACTCACTCACTTTGATTTAAATTGAAAAGCCTCATGCAAACGTGTGCTTTATCTGATCAGGAAACCATGGTAACTAGCCCAAATCAGACATGTATGAGGCATCAGGACCATTGACCTCCATAATCTAATCAGTTCATCTTTGCAGTTTAGTACATACCTGAGCCCTGCTTCATTAACATCTGATCACTAGTTCTTGAGTTATAGTGGTAACGAGAACTCGTAACGGACGGACGGATACATGGACACAGACGTATGAACGGGTGCCTCTGATGTGGAGGCATAAAATGGTGTTATTCAGACCAATGCGTAATTGTATCCATAACTCACCTTGGATAGACATAACAGTTGCAACATACCTGCAATTTTCTCGCCATTGCTACCACGTCATGGTCCGGTGGGTTGTACTTGTAGCAATTTGTGAATATCAGCCTTACGTCTCCTGCGAATTCATTTGCATTTTTGTATTCCCTATTTTCCAACTTCACCTAAAGGGATAGGATAAAAATACAATGCATTACAATAATTGTAATTGACAAAAAGAATTGTAATTCATATTTTGAAGCCAAAATAACTGGAATTGTATTTGAAAAAGGTTACTCTACCCATCAATGAATTCTTTTCAGAAACTGTACAAACATGAAAGATTTATGTGCACTTACATCCATGAAAGGTTACCATGCTGGCTCTCAATATTCTCTTGGAAAACAGCCAGTCCAGTTTCAAGGGGGTTGTACATTATTTATTCAACTCCAGATTGTCCTGGGTGCAATGGACATCTCAGACATAAAGTTTCAAACAAAATACCCCCAGAGTCTAAATATTTGGTACATGTTTTATTGTCTTTGGAAAGCATAGTTCACCAATAAATCTGTAAATTCTCTTTCAGGACGATTACTATGATTTCTGTAATTTTTCTAACAAACACTTATTCTAATATCAGCAAAAATTATAATTGAAACCTTGCTCATAGTTAAAAACTTACCTTTACTGTGCCAATGTCCATAGGGTTTTTGATGATGTCGTGGTAGTCATGCAGTCCTAGTACTTCTGCATTGACTGGTTTGAAGAATGGCCATGCATATGTCTATGGACAACAATGGGAGAGATATCATGTGGCTGATTGCATTGATTGTGTACATATTGTATACTTGGGATTTTAAATCCAAAATTCACAATTAGAGAATAAAATCAACATTAGAAAACACATATGTTTTTTTTGACACAGTGACAAGTATCTCTATTTCTCAAGTATAAGAGTTAAACTCCTCTGTTCTCATATTCAAACTAAAAATATCCATCGATAAGATTGTCAATTACCTTTATTTCATTTTCAGTCTTTCCTGTATGGATAACAAATCTAATGGTAAAAAGAATATGCACAAGTTTCACGTAAGCATTCATTTACAATAATTATCTGACTCTCATTTGTAACTGCTGCGGCACGTTTGCACCGACATTTGTCAAACATTTGGTCCTCATATTTTGCAACCAAAAAGACCCGACAAAAACTGGCCACTGAAACAATCAAACAGTTCGTACCCTGCCTACACAGAAAAAAGTGTAATTTCAAATTTTGAACGACGGTAGAAGACATATATGATCCCGCAAAACTACTCACCGAATGTTTTTTCGATTTGAACTCTTTGATGATGCCATGGCAGTACTTGAGCTGAGCCGAGAGCTTGCCTTTCTTCCCTTTTTGATGTTGGTCCGACTCTGGAAGTTCCCGCTTTGGAGGTTTGATCTGTCGTCTACTCTCCCTCCTTGCCTGTATCTTAGCTGGCTTGGCCTGGGCTAAGTCGTAGTCGGCACTGGGTGCTGCTATGATAGGTGCAGGAGGTTCTACTACTGTCGTTGGCGTCGTCGTGTCTGCTTTCCTTTTGACTCCCTTATTCTTCATCTGGATAATTATAGAGTGTGACAGTTTGTGCCAAAAAACAGTAATACAGTGAATTTATGAATGACTTTTACAGATGATAATTGGTGAAACCTTATTAACCAAGCAAAGATACACACACACACACACACACACACACATGCATGAACGAACACGCGCGCGCACACACACACACACACACACACATACATACACACACATCCCTGCAAAACTTCATTTCCATTTGACCTTTTGATAAATATGTCAAATGTATCTGACATATTGAGCTGAAATTTCTAGACCTATGAGCTACTGATCCCAAAGCAAAATTTATTTTCCCATAAGTCAATGCAGTGTTGAGTAAAAAAAAATTTCCACATCAGTTCATTTGAATTTGTTTACTTGAGGAAAAACAAGTATTAATTTGCTAGTATTGAATTAATCACTAGCCCTGATAGGAATTGATCTCACAGAAAGATACACAACAAATTTCATCGTCACTGCAAAAACTACAAACAGTATACTTGACTCTGGGAGCACCATGTCCTAAATTGAGGACTACTTCCAATCTTGCATTTTCCCTTTT
>JZLH01S0268882.1:4983-18440 GCA_001188425.1 Eucidaris tribuloides
AAACTGATTAGATTTTAGGGTTGAAAGGTCAAAGGTCAAAGGTCACCGGGCCTTAAATATGTCTGATTTGGGCTCGTTACCATGATAACTTGAGAACGGCCAGTCAGAGTTTTATGTTACTTGGGTGAAGTATGTATTATGAGGTACCAATTTAATGATTCTATTTTGGAGTTGAAAGGTCAGAGGTCAAAGGTCACAAGGCCTCATGTCCGAATTGAGCTCATTGTCATGATAATTTAAGAACTGCTTAAATTGGATTTTACTGTAACTTGGTCAAGGGTCACATGGGCTTATGCTTATTCATCTAATTGGTCTTGCTACCGTGGTAACTTGAAGCTTTTCAAATAACATCAATTGGATTGGAGTGCGGACTGCGGAGGCATACCCATCGACTGCGCGCCGTCGAACTGCTCTAGTTTATTAGTAGTATTATTAGTAGTATTAGCAGTATTGGCATCAGTAGTATTAGTAATAGTACTGGTATAATTATTAGTTTTAGTATTAGTATTAGTATTAATATAAGTATTATTATTATTATTAGTATTAGTATTAGTATTAGTATAAGTATTAATATTATTAGTAGTAGCATTATTAGTATCAGTATTATTAGTATCAGTAGTACAAGTAGAAGTTAGTAGTAGTATTCCCCGAGTTTCCACCAGGTCCATATTTGACTCCTAGGTGCCGAGCAGACATGTGGATAGATCGCCTTGCTGAAGAACGAACATGTATTTCAAATATGTAATAAGATTTTTCAACTATAGTTAGTAGTTATCCTACTTAATTCAAATATTTATTATTACTAGATTCTAAAATCAAACAACATATATCTCTACCTTAGTACCTATTTATAAATATTTATTGTACCTCATGGTGTGGTTTGTATTTATTTTGAGCAAACATGTCCATTAATGTTGACTACCTATATTACGGCGTACTAGGGTACATGAAATGATCAAATTGACAATGCATTTAAGAGATCATATATTTTGTATAAATATACTAGTCTGATTCTCAGACCCTACTCGCCACCTGGGCAAGTTCGAAAAGTGCCTAGTCTTATTATTACTAGACATACTAGTTTGATTGCGCAAGGAGAAAAAATTGAATACGGCCTGTAAACCAGGCTAGCTGTTAACAGAAATCATTTAGAAAATAATAATAAAAACCGTTCGAAACAATTCAAGATCATAGCTTGAGCAAACTTGGCTACTGGGTGGGCATAGTCCTTCTGTAATCTGGATTATTGCATGTATTTTCCGAATCTTGTCTTACTGATGATTTCCCTGAATGGTTTTAATATTGAACTTTAGGGAGAGGGCTGAGGTTACGAAATGCCCTCAAATTTTCAGGTTTGATCAAGTTAACTCTTTACACGCTTAAATAATTCTGAGGGAATAATAATGACGATTGTTATTTTGATATTTTCTTCAAACCGTGCTTTCCTTATTTCACCATTAATACGGGCAATTATTCTACAGATGTTGCTCAAGCATTATGGCCACTTGTTAGTTTTTATAGCACACACGTAACGGAGAAAATGTTTATTACGATTGTTAAATTCAATTGTACAGATGTGCATAATTGCAACATTTGCGTGCAAAGGGTTCACTACGGTTGAGCATTTGGAATGAACGCGTGTAATGATCGCAGGTGCTTACCACGTGCGCCTGCGTGAACTGTGCGCAAGGCGTACTCAAACTGTGAGGGAGTTATGTGCAACTAATGCGCTCCAGTGTGTAAATTATGTGCAAACTAGTCGCAAACACCACATTGAATGCGTACCATCAACCCAGATGGGCACGCAGTGGCACGCAATGCCACGCCCCGTCACGACGAAGTTGCGCCTAGGTTGCATATAGTTCTCGAAGTGTTCACGAAAATGGCTCGAAAATTTTGTCGTGACAAATTTTTGAAAATTTCAAAATTTTGTCACGAACGGTCACGCACTTTTTTACCAGCCGCGCACCGTCACGAATAGTACCACGAGCGTTTCCCTCATTGGCACGTTACGATGAGTGCCATGGCGTAAACCGTTTTGCGAACCCGTGTAAAGGCTGCATATGAAACTGGTCTAAAGGCAACATGTGCCCTAGTCTGGCTTCCAGACATTTACATGTACATTAACCTGTCTTTATATTGATAAGGAAAATACTATCTTCGGTCATTGCTTTGAATAATACAAAAGTTTTGATAAAAGGCAAAGTAAGTATGCCCGGGGGTAAAATAGTCGGAGAGTAAGTGTACTACTATGGCGGTCAAAAAAGTTGCATGGTCTAGAACGGAGACTACATATGCCCATTAGTTTCACTGCAACGTACCCAAACAAAAAAATTATGACATATCTAAAAAACGAAAGCATATTTTGCATTTCTGACTTCAGAAATGAATTCAGCACAAAATTTCAGTCTAGAAAACATATCTTTCATTATGAAAACATAAAGTTAATATTTTTGGTATTTGACAGTCATATGGTAGTAGAATCTTGAACCTTGTCCTATCAGATTTTACAGTGGACCAAAATATGTATTAGTTTCAGTTGAAAGACTTTACTTACGACAAGGTTCAAAATCTTACCACCATTTGACTGACAAAAGTGTGAAAAAAATATTTAAGGGGGAAAATTACATGTTAAAAAAGAATTTAGGTCATTTGTAGGGTAAAAATAAATGTATTTTCAGTTTTTGAAACCTAGAACCTGGTATCTTTCATACTTTTTGAGGAAAAAAAAAATCAGATTTATGGCCATTTTTTGCCCAAAAAGGCCATTTTGGGGTGACAAAATTTTTCACCAGCAACTTTGAAATGGTTGTAGTATTCACAAGATAGGATTAATCTCACCTTTTTTGTTTATTTTCATTAGATCCTAGCATATTCTTTCCAGTGAGACTGTATTTGCTGTAATTTACTACATACTTTACATGTGGTAACCCAAAGAAATTACTCCTTGCCGTGACAAATGATACCCCCCAAAAGCCCATTTTCAGAGTGATGCGCCTTTTGAACCAATAACATCTGATAGGAAGGGCCTAGAAGGCTGAATTTCCCGTCGTTTTATGCAGAATTTCATTAGCTTCAAGCTTATTAGGATTTGATTTTACTTATAAATTAAAAAACTGGAGAAAAATGCAAAAATGCTACTCCCACCACAAAGTGTGAAAAAAATCAGGCCGTTTGTTAAAAAAATTATTTTCGGAAAACCAATCACGCCACAGACCTGAAAATTTAATCAATTATGCTCAATATACTTCCCCATAAGTGATAAGATTTCTGATACAGTAGCCCTCATATTTTTTTCAAAATAATTTTTTCAACAATTTCAATTTACTGATTTTGGACCCAAATATCAAAAAAACACCCTGTACAATCTACTAAAACTACCCACCTATTCTTATGAATACATTTGGAATGCCAAAAATGCAATATGCACACATTAGTTGTTGCTATGTCTGGCAAGTCTCCAGCCAGCTGTCAGGTTGCTAAGAGCAACCTTTGTCGGACAGAATGGTATGCATGAAATGTGTATTTACCATGAAACTGGTCTAAAGGCAACATGTGCCCTAGTCTGGCTTCCAGACATTTACATGTACATTAACGTGTCTCTATATTGATAAGGAAACTACTATCTTCGGTCACTGCTTTGAATAATACAAGAGTTTTGATTAAAGGCAAAGTAAGTATGTCCGGGGGTAAAACAATCAGAGAGTGAGTGTACTATGGAGGTCAAAAAAGTTGCATGGTCTAGAACGGAGACTACATATGCCCATTACCGGTAGCTTCACTGCAACATACCCAAACAAAAAAAATATGACATATCTAAAAAATGAAAGCATATTTTGCATTTCTGACTTCAGAAATGAATTAAGCACAAAATTTCAGTCTAGAAAACATTTCTTTCATTATGAAAACATAAAGTTCATATTTTTGGTATTTGGCAGTCAAATGGTGGTAGAATCTTGAACCTTGTCTTAAAGGGGTACTCCGGGCCAGGTTCAAATCATATTCACCAGATTGCTAAGAATATACTCTTTTATAATATATGTTTTTTGTTAAAATTAAGAGGCCCAATTATTTTTAATTCATTTTTCAAATTTGCTAAAACCGTATTCTGGTAAGAATCTGTATACTCCCAGAATGCAATGCGCAGCTTTTTTCGTGACGTAGCATCCCCACCTAAGCTGCAAACTCTGAATTTGCCAGCAGCGCTAGCGCAGCAAGAATATACGGTCGCCGGCCCGCGCCCGGCCGGCCTTCCAACACAAACTATGTCCTCAATCATCAAATTATACACAACAAACTCACCACACATTCTCTTTGATGACAAGATTTTCGACCTTTATTCCAAAATAAATTCATCTTCGATTGTTCGACATGAATGTCCAAAATAAATTAAACTACTGAACCAAATGCCTTTGTTACTGATATGTGAGTTTACTTCAATGCCCAAATTGTAAATGAAATGACGTATTTTCATTCACTGTGAGTGACGCGAAACAAAAGTTTTGCTTTATTCGAGGAGCTTTCTCATAAGAAATTATTTGGTTTCCGTCTGTTTCAATATGTTTCTATTCCACTCTATATTCTATTTCTTTTATTATGTAACTATGCCGCGCATAGCTGGCCAAGTAGTACGTGATTTTTATCCTGGCAGCTTGTGTTCGTATTACAGTTATAGGGCGGTACGGTAAAACAATAAAAAGGTTACATAATACAAGAAATGAGATTAGAATGAGAATAAGAAAAATATTTGAAACAGCTGAACCAAATACTTTCTTATGAGAAAAAGCATGAATAAAGCAAACCTTTTGTTCCGTCACTCACCAGTGAATGAAAATACGTCATTTCCGTACAATTTGGGCATTGTATTCAACTCACTATAGTAACAAAGGCATTTGGTTCAGTAGATTAATTCATTTTGGACATTCATGTTCTATTCTTATCATAATCGTATGTTTTTGTTGTTGAACGCACCGCCTAGTAACTTTGATAAGAACAGAACTGCCCTGGAAAAATCGGTACTGGTTGGCCGGACTGCGTAGAACAATCGAAGATGAATTTATTTTGGAATAAAGTTCGAAAACCTTGTCATCAAAGAGAATGTGTGGTGAGTTTGTTGTGTATAATTTGATGATTGAGGACATAGTTTGTGTTGGAAGGCCGGCGGCCGTATATTCTTGCTGCGCTAGCGCTGCTAGCAAATTCAGAGTTTGCAGCTTAGGTGGGGATGCTACATCACGAAAAAAGCTGCGCATTGCATTCTGGGAGTATACACTCAGATTCGTACCAGAATACGGTTTTAGCAAATTTGAAAAATCAATTAAAAATAATTGGGCCTCTTAATTTTAACAAAAACATACATTATAAAAGAGTATATTTTTAGCAATCTGGTGAATATGATTTGAACCTGGCCCGGAGTACCCCTTTAAGTTTATATGATATATTGAATTTGAACAAAAACAAAGGATATATTATAATTTTATGGATACTACAAATACAAACATTTCAAAGTAGGTGGAGACAATTTTTGTCACCCAAACAAAACAGCTATTTTTTTTTGTGGGGGGGGGGTTGAAAATAAAAACGGGGAAATATACAGGGTTCTAGGTTGCAAAAACTGAAGAAAAAAATACTTTTACCCTATTCATTGATAAAAAGGTAATTTTCCCCACTTAATATGTTTACCCACATTTGTCAGTGAAATGGTGGTCAAATCTTGATCTTATTATACAGAGTATCAAACTACAATTTGATTTTGGATTATGTGCACTTATGTCAAAGGTCATAGCTCATAAAATATGTAAGAATAGCTAATTACAATTTCCATTCAATGACTTTAGTAATGTTAGGCAGATTTTGATCTTCAAGTATGTATGCCAGAGGGCAAAGTTCACACTTCATTAAATATGCATATATATGCTACCCTCCCTACTCAAAATTATTGCAACATACACTATAACGCATGCATTTTGAGTTGAAGGGATCTTTCTGTAATGATGTCCTTATGAAGTTTATTAATGGAAAATAACAAAATATTTGAAAATAAATCAATGAATATAAGTTCTCCTTTCTTCTCCAAGGCGGAGAGATGATCAAACGGTGCACCCCTTAAAGAGGGGCTGGAACAACAAAAATTAACATGTTTTCGCCTCCCTACAGGGGTGGGGTGTTAATTCACTCTAGCATCATAATTCGATTTGATATTTCCCTTGAAACAGTTTTGATGGTTTGGAAAGACTTCCAACAAACAAAAAAATGTCAATATATACCTTTGAAGCTGTCTGAGAAAGAAGACACCACGCCGTGAAGAAGAAAGCGCCTCCTATATTCATAAGACAGCAGTAAGGAGGATACGCCCCATATTTTAGACAAGACCTCTTCACGTTATAATTTCTTATTCCTTCTGAATTTTTAAGGCGGTCTACTATCGTAAACATCCTAAAATTTACTGCCATGCGACTTTTCAGTACATTGGATACAGTAATGTGGAGAGAAGACCATCATCTTGAATTATTATCCTTATTCTCCTATTTCACTGTCTTATGAAGATAGGAGGTGCTCTCCTCTTTTCGGCGTGGTGTCTTCTATCTCAGATCGCATCAAAGGAGCACATTGGCATTTTTTGTTAGTAGGAAGTCTTTCCAAACCATCAAAATCGTTTGACAGCAAATATGAAATTGAATTGCGATGCTAGAGTGAATAAACACCCCACCCCTACAGGGAGCCGAAAAACTGTTAAATTTTTATGTTCCAGCCCCTCTGTCGTGGGTGCGTCTGTATTTGATAATCTCTCCGCGTTGGAGAAGAAAGGAGAAATTATATTCATTGATTTCTTTTCAAATAACTTATTATTTTCCAA
This sequence comes from Eucidaris tribuloides, assembly GCA_001188425.1. Lineage (NCBI taxonomy): Eukaryota > Metazoa > Echinodermata > Echinoidea > Cidaroida > Cidaridae > Eucidaris > Eucidaris tribuloides. The sequence continues at coordinate 11,840 of JZLH01S0268882.1, forward strand.
TGATAAACTTCATTAGGACATCATCTTACGGAAAGACCCCTTGAACTCAAAATGCATGCGTTATAGTATATGTTGCAGTAGGGAGGGTATATGTACCCGGTGAGGAGATGCTACGTTTTGCATTGTCCTTGTTTTTTTTAGGCCTTATGATAATAAATACAATTATTTCAGTTTGGAGTACAAGCCCATGACATACAGTACCAAGGCAAGAAGACCAGGACGACCAAAAGCTAGGTGGATTAATAGAATCAAATCCCTTGTTGGTAATCCCCTTTCAACTGTACATGTATATCAACTCGCTGCTGACTGTAAGAAGTGGAGAGCAATCATGGAAGTCACGAACTATATCAGCCGTGACAGAAACATACCAAGTAAGCAACCACAGGGCTTGAAATTAACAGTTGCCTGTGTGCCGTTTTGGCTACCTGGTTGGTAACCCCCCCCCCAAAAAAAAAAAAAATAAAAATAAAAATAAAATAAAAAATAATAAAAAATCCAGGAATATCAATTACAACTTTACAAATGAGCATTTCACAAGTACCAAATGAATGCACATCCGCTAATTATTTTTGCTAAAAAAAACAAAGGACATTAAGGTGTCAGAGCATGTTTACAATAATTATACTTTGTCAACAAACACAATCAGCTGACAATCCCACCACTCACGACCAAAGTTGAGGCTAGTTATGCACTGTCCCGGCCATGTCTGGTAGGGCGGGTTTTGGTTGGCAAAAGCTTGCTCTGATCCTTGCCACAGATAATAGTAATAACTATTAATTATAATAATAACAATAGTCAATCATAGTCATACCAACAACTGACAAGATATTGTTTGAATCCGAAAAGACACTACTAATTAGAGTGTCTTTTCGGATTCAAACAATATCTTGTCAGATATCAAAGGTAGACAGTTTTTATGCCTCAGCAACGAAGTTGCTGCGGGCATCATGTTTTCGGGTTGTCTGTCCGACCGTTACTGGTTCTCATTACCACGATAGTAAGAACAGCTGATTGGATTTTCATGTAATTATTACCGAGTATGTACTATGAGGCAACGATGAACTAATTAGATTTTGGAGTTGAAAGGTCAAAGGTCAAAGGTCACAGGGACTAAAACACATCTGATTTGGGCTTGTTACTGCCATAAGTAAAGAACAGCTGATCGGATTTTGATGTAACTATGTTGAGGCAACAATGAACTGATTAGATTTTGGAGTTGAAAGGTTAAAGGTCAAAGGTCACAGGGCCTAAAACACGTCTGATTTGGGCTTGTTACCACAATAACTTCAGAATGACTGGTCTAATTTTAATGTAACTTGGGTGAAGTATGTATTATAAGGCACCAATGGAGTGATTAAATTTCAGATTTGAAAGGTCAAAGGTCACGAGGCCTAATACATGTCTGATTTGGGTTCGTTACCACAATAAATTAAAGACACTATATAACATTGTGGAAGACCTGTTTCAAAAATTGTTGAACTTTGCTACCTGACATATCTGACAATGTGTGAATGGACAAATAAACACCTTAGAACACAAAATTTTTGACAGTTATGCTGTCACTAGTAAAATATGTGCAGATACAAATTGGCATATAATTTACTCTCGGCCGATAGGAAATTCTGAACACAGCAGTCTATGAGGGAAAATGGGACTGGTGTGTCAATGATTTTCACTATTTGAAAGCATTTAATGATCGTTTTAAAGTGCAATTTTTTCAGAGCTTCATTTTTAGACCATATCAGAGACACTGGTAGCATGTGGAATCATGAAGCTCAGATTTTTTAAACTGGATTGTTGTACAATGCCTTTAAAGATTGTGTCAGGGATGTGCAAGTCCATTACTTCCCTTCATTATCAATACCAAACGGTAGTTTAGTACTTACAAATGGTGTGTTGAAAGTCTGAAATCCATACGTCATGAATTTGTTGTTTTATGAGAAAAACTAATAACGACATGTTACCAGAATGTTGTTCTTCCTGTGAGTTTCAATTTTGCTCAAACTGCGAATCGCGGTTACTGTGCACTGTAGCAAGACCAGCGCAGCCCTCTGATTGGTTAACGGCTATCCCCTGCACGACCTTTGAGTAACGGCTGATCGGACCATTTTGGAACGGCACGTGCACGTTTGACGTCGCAGATTTTTTGAAATTTGCTTCCGAGCAATTTGAAAAAGGATGACGTTTAATCGTCCAGATTTTCACCAAAACTCAATATTTTACCCCAAGTCTCTATGAGAGGTGTTTATTTATATTAATCTTCACATTGGATATGATTTCAGCTGATTTCATTCATATAGATGTTTTTTGACGTGCAAATCAATGACACAATCTTTAAGAACAGCTACTGTAGTGGGATTTTGATGTAACTTGGGTGAAGTATGTATTATAAGGCAACAAATAACTGTGATTAGATTATAGAGTTGCAAGGTCATGGGTCAAAGGTCACAAGGTCCCATACCTGCTGTCTTTTACGCAATAACTTAAGAATGGCTTATCAGATTTTCATGAAACTTGGTAGAGTATATATTGTAAGGCACCGATGAATTAATGAGATTTCGGAGGTGATAGGTGAAAGGTTATAGTTAAAAGGTGAAAGGTCACAAGGCTTACTAAATTTCTGATCTGGGCTTGTTACCACAATAACTCATGAGCGGTTAATCGGATATCAATATTAATTGGTTCAAGTATTAAGTATGATGCACAGATTATCTGATTATATGTCAGAGTTGAAAGGTCAAAGGTCACGAAGCGTCATACATATCTGATTTTGGCTCAGCATTATTATAACTCAAGAATCGCATGTCGGATTTTAATGTGACTCAGGTCAAGTATGCAGTATGAGGCCCCGATGAACTGATTACATTTCGGAGTTAAAATGTCATAGGTCAAATTTTACATGGGCTTATACAAACTTCATTTAGTCCTGTCACCAAGGCAACTTACCAATTTCTGATCAAATGGGGTACATGCATGCATAAGGCTTTTCAATCATATTGGATGGTAGTGCCGACTGCGGAGGCAAACCCTTCGACTGCGCGCAGTCAAACTGCTCTAGTTATATTTTTAAATTCCATTCTTTCTGGGAAAGGGTAATTCTCCGAAATTCTGTTTGTTCTGTCCATGGACCTACAATGTTGTATCTGGAATTTACCGCTATGCATCAAAGGCGTACTATGGGGGTCAAGTAGGATCAGCATAATGATTTGCATATTTCTGCGAATTGGCTCATTGACACGTCACAAGACCACTTGAGACAAGTGTACTGTAAATAACCATTTTGTACACAAGACCTATATCTGGAGCAAAGGACCAAGCCAAATAAATGACACCTTGCACTTATCACTTTGGGTGCTATCGTCCCACTGGTATGCCAAGAAGAAAATCAGTTCCATACTTTTTAATTTGAATTACAAACGTCACTGAAGTTCCTACCAATGATATTCATTATAAGATGAAGACACACTAAACCAACTAAATGAGTTAAAATGTTTTGTCTCAACAGCATTTGTATTTTTATAGAAAAGCGTAGTACATTTTTGAAAGGTTAGATACATAAGTCCAAAACAACCCAGCACCCAAATTTTTAATGACAGGGTGTCTCCATTGCATGCCTAAAAATTAACATTTTCAAGCATTGTTTAAATACACTAACCAGTCAAGAAGAGAATACCATCTAAGATCCTAGCATTAAAAGAATTATAGCAGCTAGAAACTCAGTTACAGTGGAATTACAGTGACCAGTAGACTTTGAATTGAAATATTGTCTAGTCTAGTTAAAATGAAAAACAAAATCCTAGCATAGAATACTCAAGAGCCTAGATTTTGGAGTTGAAAGTTCAAAGGTCGCACCTTACATGTATTTGGTCTCATTACCATGGCGACTTGAGGCTTTTCAATTTAAATCATATGGGGGGGGGGGAGTGCAGACTGCAGAGGCATAATATGCCTGCATACCCATATGCATACATGTATGTAAGAATTATTACAGGTACACATTTAGATGAAAAAGTGGACAAACCAAAAACTACATAAATTGGCTCTATCTGAAGTCATATTACATTTCAATGGTTTTGATTTGCAGTGAATTATGAAGAAACAATGGGGGTCATCGTTTCTACCGTAAATTTTACTGCTTCAACACTGCCCTTGATTCTAGGTGAATCTGCATACATGCGGGACTACATATCATTGAAGGCGTCATATAGTGTTTTCAGTTTTAAAATTCTGCACTACATGAAACCCAATGCTACCAGTGTCTCTGATAATTAGCTATAAAAGTGAAGCCCTGAAAAAAATTGCAGTTTGAAACTATGTTTAAAGACACTATATAACACTGTGGAAGACCCGTTTAAAAAATTGTCAAACTTTGCTATCTGACGTCATATCTGACAGTGTTTGAATGGACAAATAAACACCCTAGAACACAAAAGTTTGGACAGTTATGCTGTCACTAGTACAATATGTGCAGATACAAATTGGCACAAAATGAAAATCATTGAACCCTGGGGAACACTTGAAGTAAATTTTTGGAAAGGAATGATGAGAGGGATTGATCAATATTGCAGCCTGTCTCTCAAATATTCTTCTGAACCTTTGGTGGGCAATCTCTAATGCCATAATGATGTAATTTGTATAGTACTGTATATCATTGTCATGTATTGAAGGCTTTCCTTAAGTAAAAAAACTATCTTATAAAGCATAACAAGTGATTGGGTTATATACTGCAGTGGCGCAAATCCATTTTGAAATGTAGGGGGGGACATCATTTGTTCATCCGTGGCGAAAGCCAAAACCCAGGTCCACTGGAGGGGTGATGGTGGATGGTAGTGACAAAAAAAAAACATTTCCCCACATCCCAGGTCCAAAATTATTTTTCCTGCTCACACCAGCCGCTGTAAACTCGCTCAGGAGGTGGATGGGGGAAGGGGGGGCGGCGGGTTTGACGAAAAATTTTTATGATGAAAATTTTTTCCCAAAATCATGGGGGGGGGGACATTTGCAAAGTTCGTTAGGGGGAATATGTTCTCCCTGTCCCCCTGGATTTGTGCCCCTGATATATGTAATCATGAATACTAATTTATGATCTCAAAGGTGATATTTTTTAAATTCATATTGGTAGTATAGATTATTAGTACTGTCTTTTACAATGTCTTCCTTTTTTGTTTCTTGTGCAGTATGGGGCTATGGATTCTTGTTTGTCACCATCATCAACCTGAGTGCTTTGGGAGGAGTTTGGGTGATTCCACTCATGAACAAGACGATTTACAAGCAAGTCATCATGTACCTGGTGTCCCTCGCTGTGGGAACACTATGTGGAAATGCAATACTCAGCTTGATCCCCGAGGTGAGCAGGAGTTGGATATTTTAGCAGACTTGTGTGTTTCATTCGTGTACAGGTGGTGGTATCCTGGTGGTGGATACCACTTCTGCCGTCAGCTCACAAAAGGAAGTAGCTCTGTCAAATGAGTTTCGTAGTAAATGAAGAAAATATGTTTTTCTTCTATGCAAATCTATAGAGTTGCTTCCTTTTGATATGTCCATATCTGGGGAATTAGGGGTCGTATGACCTTAATTTCTTCACCATCATGTAGAGCATGCCAAAAATATTCGAAATCAACTAAAAAGTGAAATTTGATAAAAATCAGAGTTACTTCGTTTTGGGAGCTGAGGGCAGACTTTCACAAGAGACATGGTTTGACAATGTAATTTATGCAATTGATACATTGCTTAGATTGATTGCTGAGGGGAGCTGCAGTTGGACACCCCACATTATGTCTGTTTGTGCTTGTGTGCTTTTTTTGTGCGTAAACATTTCACTTTTTCGTCTTCTTTAAAACCCTGATTGGTTTTTGACTAAACGTATTAGCCCAGGGGCAGGGCATAAGTACAAAAACTAAACACAACCAAAAAATAAGTCCCCTCCCCCCCCCCATCAAAATGGTGTAACTTTTTGATAAAAAAAGCTTTGAAAAAATAATTTTGCAAGGGTGTTTCTTACACTGATTGACTTTGGGGATAAAATTCATGATTTAGATCAAACTTGACAGGAATGATCCTTCACAGAAGCAGATTCAAAGTTCCTCAAATGTTACACCTGCCCCCCCCCCCTTTCCCAAAGGTAGGGCCCCAAAGGCACAAACTATTAGTACAGGAGCAGATTCTGAAAAACGGCCTGGAAAGTGACTTTCGTGCAACCCACTTTACATCTCAATTCTGACCCGATAGGATGGTAGAATAGACCCTATAGAACACCCCTAGGTACTGTGTATAGTCAAATTGTGGTATCACTTAAAAGATATAGGCCCTTACACTTAAAGGAACACTTCACCAGAAATATCGAAAATATAGAATTAATCTGAAAATAATATGTTATATCTTGAGCTGTTCGTGATGAAATCTCCCCAAAATGATATCAAATATTAGAATCAACCTCAGCTTCCAGTTGCATGATGTATTTTATACATGACCCCCTTGCTGACCTCACATTAAAGGCGAAAAGTATATACGTCACATTGTAAAGGATGGCCAAAAGAGAATGCAACACCTGTCATTGTTAATTTCTTCAACATCATCGGCAAAATGGTCTTGATGTGCAAAT
>JZLH01S0268915.1:24815-44141 GCA_001188425.1 Eucidaris tribuloides
CGAGTCTTTCACAGAGCGGCTTATGCCCTCTGCTCTCACTGACTTGAATTCCATACTATAATCTCTGAGGTTAAAGTTTCCCCACGATCCAAGTTATTCCCATAACGAATTTACCTTCACGTTTATTCAGTGGTCTTCTGAAACTTATCAAAGATAATCCTTACTTGTATTGGTGGACGGTAAAAGCCCACCCCAATTAAAATTTGGGGGTTTTTGCGCCGTTCACCTCTATTTTCATCAAACGCTTTTCTTCTCGGCTCTAGATCTACTGCTTTAGGTACATTAAAAATTGCTTTTAACAGCAATCAACACACCACCGTGGCAATCCTTTAGCATTTGGTTGTCTGTCTTTCCTAAAAACTTGCCGTCTAATTACTTCGGCAAAAACTCTGCGTATTAATCGAGCTATCAAGCCACGTCTCTGTACTGAAATTTTGATTGTTAAGACGCATACAATTAGAGTGCAATCTGATATTTACATCCTTTCAAATGAAGGAAATTGTCGAAACTGTAGTGTGTATAGGAGGTTTATGAATAATTGTTATGTGTAGTAGTTTGAAAAGGCATGTTTTACTCAACCTAAGTTCAACGTTTCTTACACCTTCTTTTCTTTCTAACTTTCCACAAGTTCTAACCTATTCGTTCCATGTTCCAAATTTATGCCCAGCACAATGCCCACAGTCGCCCAACGATCCCAGCAGCTCTTTAACATCTTTTGGTGATAGTATACGCATCATTCGTCTTTGCAGGATTTCTGCTATGTCAAACGTTTACTAATGTCAAGAAAGAAAACTGTTACGGCGCTGTATTCTTCTCAGAGCTGCGCATGATATTAACTAAATATTTTGATAATTTGTTTTTATTCCTTCGGCAAACGACAAGTTTGAAATACGTGCTATATTAGTTAACAATGTCTTACGGATTGAAATGAAGCTCATTTCGTTTGTGCCGATCTTTTCTATCATGTTTTTCACTTTGGTTTGCTCAGATAGCACTATTGCATGTTGTCTCTCGGCTGTGATAGCAAATATATTTCTTTATATCCTCATATATAGATTCCTCTCATCTGATTGGTTAAAAGAAGGTCATGAAATAGCTGTTGCCCTGTTTTCTACAGATGACGTCATACTTAACTGTGCCCGGGCATGGCAATCGCTGTGCCCGGAAAATGCTGTGTGCGCGCCCCCTGTACGACGCGTCGACGATGAACGCGTTGATTTACATACGTTTACAGGCGTGTTGTAAAGGATTGCCGGTCGGGTCCGATGTGAATCAGGCCTTGCATACCTAAATGCTTGTTGCGTTCAGAAAACTTTTAACAATCGAATGAGAAGAATCTATTATTCGGCCGTAGATAAACAATACTTGCTGCTTAATATTCGGGAACTGTTAAATTATAGGCCCTCGGTGATGTCAAACCTGACTATGCCTCATGCTTCGCTTCGGCAGTCGTGTTGAATCACCTTGGGTCTTAATTTTAACCGTCCCCCTCATAGCAGTCAGTATTCTTGCTATTATTCTTTCCTCACTCGTTTGATTAGTTTAGGTTTTGTCCAGACATTTTATGTCTATTAAGTATTTTTCGCAGCATACTCATGATTGAGGCCCGTCTTTTAACTAAAGCTTACCCAGTCTTGCGTTATTTGCATGCGTCGAAGAACTTCTCCACCAACTTTGATTCTGATAAATGTTGTTCACGGTCTTGTGCTAGTTTTTGCTCTGTGTTTCTACTGACAAACTGTTCTTTTTTCCGATCTGGTCTTCCCTTATTGAATGTGACTTGTACCAGTTTGCATGTATGTTTTTCTCCTTGTGTGCTGAGTGCTCAACGATACTTAAAATAAGGATTTAAATGGTTAAATCAATGGGCTATATGCCATCATAAGGTTCAATGATTGTTTAATTCACGCAAGTATGTTGCCATCTTTTGCCGTAGATTATGACACCCTTAACCCCCCCCCCGTAATTTTATTTCAATTATACTTTTCATGAACACCGGGACTTTTAACCATCACAACACCAATCACGCATGTTGCTTTGGCGACTAGGACACGCAACGATGGCGCTGGGCTTTTATTATGACCACATTGTTGTTCGCAGCCACAAACGATCGGTCACCGACATTACATCACAACGTTCCTGCTGTATGATATTAACGCATCTGCTAAACATACTGTCAGCCTGTTTTTTAGATTTTGCTGATTTCCTCTCAAATCAATATTGGCCTATAGCTGCTTATTCCAATTGTCAGTGGATGTATACAGTATTTATCTAGTAGGTTGTGCGTAATAAGGCAGCTGGACTTAAAATCATACAGAAATAGTGCACACTGGCATTTGGCAAGTAAGGACAGCGCCCTCTTTGGTGAAGGAACTATGGATAGTTCATTGAGCGCCTGGCTATGGCATATGACACGATCAAGTAGCGATGTGTCAGTACCGGTATTTACTCAATGATAGTTAGTTTGTCCAGATTCTTGTATTTAGTATTTTGAATAAAGGGCCATGATCCTTTTGAACGCCAAGGGAAATGTAAACTAAACGTGGATGTAACTCCACATTTGTGAAATGACGTCCTTGTTAGGTGGTATATATTTTTCTGTTTATAGTAGGGGGGGGTCGAATTCAGTGTTTAAAAAGGTGGTATGTTCGTCAAGTTCTGTAAACATATTTATTCACGTTTACACTTTCCCGGGATCTTTGTTTATTCCATTTCACGTTAGATTAAAAAAAAAAAATGTCTTAGAATTTCAAATTCCCTCTTTTCTTTTTATAAAACTGTTCAACAAACGTTTTTATTTTCGAGGAGGATGTCGTTCATCAACGTTTAAAGACTATCAAGACCTTATCAGTGAATTTCTTTTTGCCCATGCACTTGATATGTCCAATATTACGTATATCCAGCCTTACTGCACATTGTTTAAACGGCTGGTTGACATGTAGTTAACCCGGTTATTCAACCCGTCCTTATTTTTTTTTACTTTAAGATTTCAACTTCACCTTTATTGAGCACGTGACAATGGTATACTCACAAACTAACCATCGTCTATTTCATTCACACGATTCAAATTATTTTCTCTTAGTTTCAGTGTGGATAGCAACTCATGGTATGGTGCAATGATTGATGATGTGATGATAATAATACTTAATTAATATAATAATGTATACTGATAATTATGATTGATGATGCTGTTGATAATAATAATAATAATAATAACATAATACACACACAACTTTGAGAACGTACATTAAGTTTGACAAATGTATGTTTATCTATTCCTTCTGTATTTAATTAATAGTTTAATTTCTCTATTTGTTTGATTTATATTATCATCCATGTGATTATGTTTGTAGCTATCTATCTACAGATAATGAAGATGATTGATGACGACATAGGGTTCAGTAAACATTTTTCTCACCTCGGACTTTTACAATCCGCTGTTTGTTTTTATAGGTTATACGAGGGTGCCTATTATCGAAACACATATCATATTTTTTTTTAACAAAAATACGCAGAATTACTTTTATTCACGGAAGACTATTCGTGAAACTGTACCACGACTTAATCGCAATATTGTTTCTATACCTCTGCCTACTTATTTATAACACATTCCATAGCTTTTTAGCAGGTTGTCGAACATATTGTTTTACCAATATGATGTAAAAGCAAACAAGACACAACATCGCTGAAATTAGGAAATTGGATTGGTTAAAGCAATCAAACGCATTTAATTTCAGAAAATGCTCAACGATATTATCCACTTTCACGCTGTTATGTTTAGTTCATGCTTTTTGACAAATTGTTCTATATTCCACTCGCAATTGAACGCAAAGATTCGAAAATTAGATATTGCTTACTGTAAAGTCTTAATTTGTCACAAATAGATAAATTTTTTAATGTCAGCCGAATTAATGGTACAAGACAAATATTTGCCCGATAGATTATAAGTTTAATCAGGAGTTATATCCATATACTATTTTGACAGACATTTGAAGAGTTATGGCATATTCAAATATCTGAATTCTTTTTGCAATGACATTGTTCCTCTGCTTGATATTGCATTCTGTAAATACTTGGTGTCTTATTATTCAAACTATTTTTCAATAATACAACCTGGCCGCGTATCATTGAACGCCGTATGATGCAATTAACACTGGGCTAATACTTCAAATACCGTTTCAGTGAAATATACACATGCTCATACCAATATCTTTTAGAAACTATAAAATGCTTACAAATATGGGGTGTTATGTCAAGCTAATCGTTCAATGTAATATACACACTGACACCTTACATAAGACGATTTTAAACTATTTAATAAAATGCTATATGAGCACCGTGCTGTAATCACCATCTCAGATTTCAGAAAGTGACACACTTTAGTCTAGTACTTCGCTAGACATCAATTATACTATGTTACATGTTTAGTACTTCGTTCGTTCGATTCAACAGTTGTCTATAGCCTATATCTAAGTGTCTTTACGCACACACCATTCTACAACAAGTCATCTATGCACCTAACCTCTCGCATGCTCATCCGTGCTATTCTATTCTTCACACCCTCTGGCACAATCAAACATGCCTATATTTTCTTCACTTCTAAACACCAGCGAACATTTTTTGGTCGCTTACGACATAATAAATACATGACACGATGCTACAAATGTTCAATATATCATTTATTGAATGGCATTTACCATGGTGCTATATATGAGAGTTCGGTTTCCAAAGTTACTACGATCCTAATTCAAGTTCTTGAGAACAACGCGATATTTTATTGCATATTTGCCAATCTCGTTTCCAATAATTAGTTCCCTGATTGTCCTTACTGTGATACAACAAGTAATACCACTCTTTTAAAATATCTAAGTCCAAGGATTTTTTTATAATAATTTAATCAACTTTTTATTTGGTGAATGTAGTCCTTTTGAACCGAAACTGATGTAGTAACTTTTGGAACCGAAATTTTTCTTGACTGTGAAATTACAATGCATTCAATTTATCAGTGGTGGCCTCAAGAAGCTACAATCTGCACACCACAGCCACACGCATCTGACACATACCACTACGACCCACGACACACAACATACACAACATCTATGACGCACGCCACACAAACACCACAACAACACACACACACCACGATTCTCGCACACGCCAAACATTCAATTACACCAGGCATTCACCCCACACACTACACACGCTCGTGTTGTACATCCACCGCACCACGCACCACCATACACCAAACACACACCTACACACATACACACACGCCCACACACAATTACACAAAACCAACCACCACATAACACACTTACCATACCACACATACACATACAACATACACACTATCTCTAACACAAGCACGCATTTGTAAAACGTTATCAGCTACCCCTCCCCCCCCACACCACACATACCAAACAAACAATACACACATTATACATTAAACATGTCTTCCAAACTCGATTACAACCACACTAACTAACACGTGAAAACATACACTGGGACTACTGAAATCTGATTTACTCTCTCTGCCTTGTTTTTTGTCACTTCGCCTTTGTTTTACCCACTCATTTCGTTTTGGTCCTTTTCCAATAAGTCAAATCGGTTAGAGGTTGGGGAAGATCAGTCATACTGCTCTTCTGCTTGGTCCTTCCCCAATGACCGTGGATGTAGTACCTTTTTGGAAACCGAACTAAAATGGATGTAGTACCTTTTGAACCGAACTGATTTTGAGTGCCATTTTTCACAACTTTGCAATTAGAAATCAGCAAGTTTGTTAGTAGTAGTGTATAGAGCTACTGAAAATGAGTCGATATGCCCAAAAATCCATTTTTTGACCAAATGGATGTAGTACCTTTTGGGAACGGCTCTTAATATATTTAGCTTACTCCTGACACATTTTATTTTTGTGTGTGCCACCACATTGTACTACATTTGTAATCTCTTTTTACCCTAAAGGCCAGGTGGACCAATGTGCCCCCTACAGATTTCTTCGCCCTTTCCACATTTTGGCAAAATTAATCCAACTTGGTGACTTTCCTTTATTTTTATGGCAAAAATTTTTGGTGTATACTTTACGTTACCCGTGGAATTTGTTGCCATGCAACCACTTTTTAAGAGGTCATGTGTGTTCTTTTTTTTGTTGAACGATTGTTCGTTTATTGTTCACTGCAAGAAGTTACTTCACTTGTTTTTCAACCTGTGGCCTCAAATATGACTGAAACACTATGTTCATTTCTGTAAGACATATTTATTCATTTCTTTTGTTTTTTATATTTAAATGGAGAAACGGGCACAAACATAAAACCAAAAATATTGAACATTTTCTTCTTGTTATTTTTATTTTTCATTTCAATGTTAAATCATAATTTATTAGATTGTATGTATTAAAGTGTAATTCCATCAAGGGTTTACCAGTAATGACTTGAAATTGCATTTCTTTATTTTATTTTTAAATTCTTTCGTTAAAACAGTACATAGTAATTCGTGCCTATTACGCATTACACTATCACTGGTTTAATAAACAATGTAAGTAAAATAATTAACACACAAATGGAATAGAATAGTTACTAATATGAATTGAAATATCAGCTACGAGCGAACTTATTTATTGATAATTAACTCTAGATGTTAAATTTTTTGTAACCGTATTTAATACCACATTTGTTTGTAGGATACTGACATGTTCTTCAGCTGTTCCTCCATCAAATCCATCACAGCAACACATTTTAACTCTCACATGCTGGTTAATGTATTCACGGCGCATTTTTGTTTATGTGCGAACACAAATACGGGGTACAAATGGAAAGAAATTTGAAGGTCGGGCAGTGTATTATGTACCAATGTTTCACTGTCTACTTTAATACTTTCCCGATTGCTCAATGACAACTATTTATTTTGTTACAAATGGTTATCTTAATGTTGATAACCAAACTTTTGAATCCACTCTCTGTATACCCAGAGAGTGTGCGATGCGTGATGGACAGCGCACATTTCTTGGCGGACCGATTGATGTCACTACAGTATACTGTGTTACCTATTATATTTAGCATGATTAATTGGTTGAAATCGTGCCATCCGAATACAAGTTTCTCCATCTGTTGAGATACAATTTACGTATTACCACTTCTTTTTAGAATCTGAACTTCGTTCTTCATGCTTTTCCTCCGTTCACATATCCAAATTTCCATTATCAGTATTTCATATGTAACAATTACTATGAAAATTATGTAAAATCTATTAAGTTGTCTACAACATCCTGTGCAATATGTGATAAAACAAACTCAGATGTATTTACGTAAGATGAAACTAAACCAACTAACTTACATCATTTCAAACTTCGTAGAATTAGAATTCATGGTTTCCATGACTATTGCTCCGGCGACAAATGCTCCAGCGCAATTGCTGCCGAAAAATGCGACAATGATGCCGCGACATTGCTCGCGCCAAAATGCTTCCGCGACATTTGGCTCGGCGCAAATGCTCCGGCGAACTTTCCTCCGACGACAATGACTCCTGCAGGACTTTGCTTCCTGCGACATTTGCTCGGCGAATTTGCTCCGACGACAATTGCTCCGGCGACAATTGCTCCAGCGAACAAATGCCTCCGGCGCATATTTGCTCCGGCGACAATTGCGCCTAGTTGCGACAAATGCTCCGGCGAACATTTGCTCCGGCGACATTGGCTCCGGAGACAATTTCCGCGCGACAATACTCGGCGGACATTTCTCCGTCAGGTTGCGACAATTGCCCGGGACATTTGCTTCTGGCGGACATTGGCTCATGACGACATTATGCTACCGGCGGACACTGCTTCCGACCCTAATTTCTACTACATATTCTAAGCAATATTTGCTCCAAAGGTACGAACATTGCCTCCGACGAGGCAAATGCTTCTGATTTAATTTGCGCCCCTACTAATTGGCTAAAGACCATTTAGCTCCAAAGCGTACGACATTTGCCCCGACGACAATGGTCCGGCGACAATCTGCTTTCGGCGACAATTGCTCCTACGACAATTGCTCAGCGAGAAATGCTCTTAGGTGCAACAAATTGCTCCCTTTTTTTTTTCATGCGACTTCGCTCCGTCGGACAATTGTCCGGCGACTTTGCTATCTAAGGGTTGGATTAGATTGATTCCGCGACAATTGCTTCTTACATTTGCTCCAAGGATTCGATAATGATCGGGTTCAATTGCTGTCTTCTACATGAGTTCCGATGCATTTTGTTCCAATGTGAGACAATTTCTAGGCGACAATTGCTCCGCTTGACAATTCTCTGCAACAAATGCTCCCGGCGAACATTTGGTCGATCGCAAATACAAATTGGACAGAAACCTTATTTATCCTTCTTCAATCTTAATTGCCTCAGATTATGCGAAGTATATTAATCAATCTCTGGACTTTCTTGAAGTGACATTAAGATAAAGATCACCTTTGGTGTCGAATTGCCGCCATAAGATGTTCGTCCTTTTGTTCATGGACGCCTCGTTGACCAGCAGGATCAGGAACCATAGTGACGGATGGACAAGTCCCCTCTGCCGCCGGGTCCGATGATGGTAGCTGTCCGTCACAAACTTCATCTTCTTGACCTTTAGATCTAGTTTTCCGAGGCATGGTGATTTACAGCTTTTCTCAGCTCAGTTCACGAATAGAAATGTTCCTTTGGTGTAGTTGCACTGTAGTGAGATGATGAAACTTTACAAAATCCCCAAAGGACGGTGTAATTTGTAGCAAAATTATGATATTCCAGACGAAAAGTTAGAGACGTCGTTACCCTGTTACAGCGTCCTCAAATGTGATCTTTTATCTGTAATGTCACTTCAAGAAAGTTCCAGAGAGTTGGATTAGTATGACTTCGCATAATCTGAGCATATTTTAAGATTGTAAGAAGGAGTAAATTAAGGTTTCTTGTCCAATTTTGTATTTTTGCGATTGACCAAATGTCGCCGGAGCATTTGTTGCCAGAGTAATTGTCAGCGGAGCAATTGTCGTCCTAGAAATTGTCTCACATTTGGAACAAAATGTCATCGGAACTCATGTCGAGACAGCAATTGTAACCCGATCAATTATCGAATCTTTGGAGCAAATGTAAGAGCAATTGTCGTCGGATCAACTATCACACCTTAGATAGCAAATGTCGCCGGAGCAGTTGTCGACGGAGCGAATGTCGCAGGAGCAATTGTTGCACCTTAAGAGCATTTCTCGCTGGAGCAATTGTCGTAGGAGCAATTGTCGCCGGAGCAATTGTCGCCGGAACATTTGTCGTCGGGGCAAATGTCGTACCTTTGGAGCAAATGTTGCTTTAGCAATTATTGTAGGGGCATTATAATCAGAGCATTTGTCGCCGGAGCATTTGTCGTCGGAGCAATTGTCGTACCTTTGGAGCAAATATTGCTTTAGGAATTATTGTAGTAGCAATTATTGTCGGAGCATTTGTCGCCGGAGCATATGTCGTCAGAGCAGTTGTCGCCAGAGCAAATGTCGCCGGGGCATTTGTCGCACCTGAGGAGAAATTGTCGCCGGAGCATTTGTCGCCGGAGCAATTGTCTCCGGAGCAATTGTCGCCGGAGCAAATATCGCCGGAGCATTTGTCGCAACCTAGGAGCAATTGTCGCCGGAGCAAATGTCGCCGGAGCAATTGTCGCCGGAGCATTTGTCGTCGGAGCAAATGTCGCCAGAGCAAATGTCGCAGGACCAAATGTCGCAGGAGCATTTGTCGTCGGAGGAAATGTCGCCAGAGCATTTGTCGTCGGAGCAAATGTCGCCGGAGCAAATGTCGCAGGACCAAATGTCGCAGGAGCATTTGTCGTCGGAGGAAATGTCGCCAGAGCATTTGTCGCCGGAGCAAATGTCGCTGGAGCATTTGTCGCGGAGCAAATGTCGCGGATCATTTGTCGCATTTTTGTCGCCGGAGCATTTGTCGTCGGAGCAAATGTCGCCGGAGCAAATGTCGCAGGAGCAAATGTCGCAGGAGCATTTGTCGTCGGAGGAAATGTCGCCGGAGCATTTGTCGCCCGAGCAAATGTCGCTGGAGCATTTGTCGCGGAGCAAATGTCGCGGATCATTTGTCGCATTTTTCGGAGCAATTGTCGTCGGAGCATTTGTCGCCGGAGCATATGTCATGGAACCTGAATTCTAATGTCTTACGAGTTTTGAATGATTTTAGTTTAGTTGGTTTAGTCTTCATCTTACGTTAATACATCTGAGTTTGTATCACATATTTGCACAGGATGTTGTAGACAACTTAATATTGATTTGTTACTATAATTTTTTTCATAGTAATTGTTACAATTGAATACTGATATGGAATTTTGGATATGTTGACGGAGGAAGCTGAAGAACTATGTCAGTATTCCTAAAAAGAATGTGGTAATACGGTTATTAATTTGTTTATCTCAACAGGATGGAGAACTTGTATTTCGGAGTGGCATCGATTTCAACCATTAATCATCTAAATATAATAGGTGTACACAGTATACTGTAGTGACATCATCGGTCTGCCAAGAAATGTGTCGCTGTCATCACGCATCGCACATCTTCTCTGGGGTATACAGAGAGTGGATTCAAGTTTGGTTATCACATCATTAAGTACCATTTTGTTAACAAATAATATAGTTTTGTCATTGAGCAATCTGGGTGAAATTATTAAGTAGACAGTAAACATTTGGTAGCATATACACTGCCCGACCTCTCAATTTCTTTTCCATTTGTACCTCCGTATTTGTGTTCGTCACATTAATACAAAAAATGCGCCGTGAATACATTTAACAGCATTGTTTGAGAGTTAAAATGTGTTGCTTTGATGGATTTGATGGAGGAAGCTGAAGAACTATGTCAGTATTCCTACAAACAATGTGGTATTTAAATACGGTTAACAAAAATTTAACCTGAGTTAATTTTATCAATAATAATGTTTCGCTCGTAGCTGTTATTTTCATGTCATATTTTAGTAACTATTCTTATTCCATTTTGTGTGTATAATTATTTTACTTTACATTGTTTTTATGTAAACTCAGTGATAGTGTAATGCGTATATGCACGAATTACTATGTACTCTTGTTTTTACCAAAGATTTAAAATAAAATAAAGAAATGCAATTTTTCATCATTCTGGTAAACCCTTTTGATGGAATTACACTTTAATACATACAATCTTTAATAATTTAATGATTTAACATTGGAAATGAAAAAAAAATAACAAGAAAGAAAATGTTTCATATTTTTGGTTTTTATTGTTTTGGCGCCGTTTTTCCTTTTAAATATAAAAAAAAACAAAAGAAATGAATTAAATATGTTCTTACAGAAATGAAACATATGTTTCAGGTCATATTTGAGCCAACAGGTATGAAAAACAAGTGATAGTAACTCTTCTGTGCAGTGAAAATTAACGAACATCGTTCAACATAAAAAAGAACACACATGACCTTTAAAAAGTGGTTGCCATGGCAACAAATTTTCACGGGTAACCGTAAAGTATACACCAAAATTTTTTGCCATAAAATATAAGGAAAAGTCACCAAGTTTGATTTAATTTTGTCAAAAATTGTGGAAGTGGCGAAGGAAAATCTGGTAGGGGGCACATTGTGCCACCTGGGCCTTTTAGGGTAAAAGAGATAGCAAAATGTAGTACATGTGTGTATGGCACACACAAAAAAATAAAAATGTGTCAGGAGTAAGCATATATATATATATGAAGAGCTCGTTTCCAAAAGGTACTACATCCATTTTTGGTGGTCAAAAAATGGATTTTTGGGCATATGGACTATTTTGCAGTAGCTCTATACACTACTACTAACAAACTTGGACCTGAATTTTAATTGCAAAGTTGTGAAAAATGGCACTCAAAATCAGTTCGGTTCCAAAAGGTACTATCCATTTTAGTTCGGTTCCAAAAGGTACTACATCCACGGTCATTGGGGAAAGGACCAGCAGAAGAGCAGTTTGACTTGATCTTCTCCCAACCTTCTAACTTGCGATTTTGGCTTATTGGGAAAAGGACCAAAAACGAAATGAGTGGGTAAAACAAAAGCGAAGTGACAAAAAGACAAGCAGAGAGAGTAATCAGATTTCTGTAGTCCCAGTGTATGTTTTCACGTGTTAGTTGGGTTGTATTGAGTTTGTATATACATGTATTAATGTATAATGTGTGTATTTTGTTTGTTTGTGTATGTGTGTGTGTGGGGGGGGAGGGGTAGCTGATACGTTTTTACAAATGCTTGCTTGTGTTAGAGATAGTGTGTATGTGTATGTGTATGTGTGTGTATGTGTATGTGTGTTTATGTGTGTGTGTGTGTGTATGTGTGTGTGTGCGTGTGTGTATGTGTGTAGGTGTGTGTTTTGGTGTATTGGTGGGTGCGTTTGGGTGCGTGTGTACACACGAGCGTGTGTGTGTGTGTGGGTGAATGCCTGTGTATATTTGAATGTTTGTGCGTGTGCGAGATCGTGTGTGTGTGTGTGTTTGTGTGTGTGTTTGTGTGCGTGCGTGCATGTGTGTGTGTATGTGTGTGTGTCTGTGTGTCTGTGTGGGTATTGTGCAGATCTGCGTGTGCTGTGTGTGCATGTGTATGCTTCTTTTGAGGCCCCCACTTGATTAAATTGATGCATTGTAATTTACAGTCAAGAAAAATTTCGGTTCCAAAAGGTACTACATCCAGTTTCGGTTCCAAAAGGTACTACATCCACCAAAATAAAAATTTGATTAATTTATTATAAATAAATCCTTGGACTTAGATATTTTTAAAGAGTGGTATTACTTTTGTATCATACAGTAGTACAATCAGGGAACATATTATTGGAAACTGAGATTGCTAAATATGTCAATTAAAATATCGCGTTTTTCTCAGAACTTGAATTTATGGATGTAGTAACTTTTGGAACCGAACTCTTCATATATAGCACCATTGTGTAAATGCCATTCAATATGATATATTGAACATTTGTTAGCATCTGTACATGTATTTATATGTCGTATAGCACCAAAATGTTTCATTGGTGTTTAAGATATGAAAAATATAGCATCGTTTGATTGTGCCAGAGGGGTGTGAAGTATAGAATATAGCACGGATGAGGCATTCGAGAGGTTAGGTGCATAGGATGACTTGGTTGTAGTACTGGTGTGCGTAAAGACACTTAGATATAGGCCTATTAGACAACTTGTTGAATTCAACACGAGTACTAAACATGTAACATTAGTATAATTGATGTCTAGCGAAGTACTAGACTAAAGTGTGTTCACTTTCGTGAAATTATTCTGAGATGGTTTGATTACAGCATCGGTGCTCATATATCATTTATTATATAGTTTAAAATCGTCTTATGTACGGTGTCAGTGTGTATATTACATTGAACGATTATGTTGACCATAACACCCATATTTGTATGCCATTTTTATAGTTTCTAAGATATTGTGTATATGAGCAGTGTGTATATTTCACTGAAACGGTATTTGAGTATTAGCCCCAGTGTTAATTTGCATTCATACGGCGTTCATGATTACGCTGCCAGTGTGTATTATTGATAAAATAGTTTGAGTAAATAAGACACCAGTATTTATCATAATGTCATATATCAAGCAGAGGAACAATGTCATTGCAAAAGAATTTCAGATATGTTGAATATGCCATTACTCTTCAAATGTCTGTCAAAATAGTAAGTATATGGATATACACTTCTCTGATTAAACTTATAATCTATGCGCAAATATTTTGTTGCTTGTACCATTAATTGCTGACATTATATAACATTTTATCTATTTGTGACAAAATAAGACATTTATCAGTAAGCAATATCTAATTTCGATCTTTGCGTTCAATTTGCGAGTGGAAATATAGAACAAATTTGTCAAAAGCATGAACTAAACATAACAGCGTGAAAGTGTTATAATTCGTTGAGCATTTTTCTGAAATTTAAATCGTTTGATTGGCTTTTAACCAATCCAAATTTCCTATTTTTCAGCGATGTTGTTTTCATTTGTTTTGCTTTTACATTATTATTGGTAATAACTAATTATTGAATTCGACTAACCTGCTAAAAAAGCTTATGGAATGTGTTATATAATTATAGTAGCAGAGGTATAGAAACAATATTGCGTATTAGTCGTGGTACAGTTTCACGAATAGTCTTTCCGTTGAATAAAAGTAATTCTGCTATTTTTGTTAAAAAAAAATATGATTTTGTTTCGATAATAGCACCCTCGTTAATCCTTAAAATACAACAGGGTATTGTAAAGTCGAGGTGAGAAAATGTTTACTGACCCTATTGTCGTCATCATCATCTTCATTATCTGTATGATAGATAGCTACAAACATAATCACATGGATGTATATAAACAAACAAATAGAGAAATTACTATTATTAAATACAGATGAATAATTAAACATACATTTTCAACTTATGTACGTTCTCAAAATGTTGTTGTTGTTATTATTGTTATTATTATTATTATTATTATCATCATCATCATCATCATCATTATCAGTATTACTATTATTATTATTATTATTATTATTATTATCATCATCATCATCATCATTGCACGCATACCATGAGGTTTGCTATCCACCTGACTAAGATAATATTTTGAAATCGGTGTGAATGAAATAGACGATGGTTTAGTTTGTGAGTTATACATGTGCACTTGTCTCAATAAAGTGAAGTTGAAATCTTATAGGTAAAAAAAAATAAGGACGGGTTGATCATACGGGTTAACTACATTGTTCAACCAGCCGTTTAAACAATGTGTCAGTAGGCTGGATATTACGTAATTTTGGACATATCAGTGCATGGGCAAAAGAAATCACTGATAATTGTCTTGATAGTCTTTAAGACGTTGATAACACATTCCTTCTCTCTGAAATATAAAAACGTTTGTTGAACAGTTATAAAAGAAAGAGGGAATTTGGGGAAATTCTAGACATTTTTTTTTTTAATTAACGTGAAAATGGAATAAACAAAGATCCCGGGGAAAGTAGTTAAACGTTGAATAAATATGTTTACAGAACTTGACAGAAAATTACCACCTTTTTAATACACTGTAATTCGACCCCCCCCCCTTACTTAACAGAAAATAATATATACCTAACAATAGGGATCGTCATTTACACAAATGATGAGGTACACCACGTTTAGTTTACATTTCCTTTGGCGTTCAAAAGGATTCATGGCCCTTTATTCCAAATACTAAATATCACAGAATCTGACAATACTAACTATCATTGAGTAAATACCGGTATCTGACACGATATCGTCTACTTGATGTGTCATATGCCATTAGCCGGCGCTCAATGAACTATCCATAGTTCCTTCACCAAAGAGGGCGCTGTCCTTACTTCGCCAAATGCAGTGTGCACTATTTTCTGTATGATTTTAAGTCAGCTCCTTATTACTGCTACAACCTACTATATAAGTACTGTTATACATCCACTGACTTGGAATAAGGCCAGCTATAGGCCAATATTTGATTTTGAGAGGAAATCAGCAAAATCTTAAAATACAGGCTGACATGGTATTGTTTATCAGATGCGTTATATATCATACACAGGACGTTGTGATGTAATGTCGGGTGACCGATCGTTTTGTTGGCTTGCGAACAACAATGTGTTCATAATAAAAGCCCCAGCGCCATCTTGCGGTTGTCCTAGTTTCGCCAAATGCAACATGCGTGATTGTTGTTGTGTATGGTTTAAAGTCGGTGTTTCATTGAAGTATTATTTGAATATAAATTACGGGGGGGGGGGTTATTAGGGGTGTCATAATCTACGCAAAGATGGTCACTATTACTGCGTTGAATTTAAACAATTCATTGAACCTTATGATGGCATATAGCCATTGATTTTAACCATTTAAACCTTATTTTAAGTTATCGTTGAGCACTCAGCACACAAGGAGAAAAATACATGGCAAACTGTGGTACAAAGTCATCCATTCAAATAAAGGAAGACCAGATCGAAAAAAGACAGTTGCAGTAGAAACACAGCAAAAACTAGGCACAAGACCGTGGAAGCAACATTTATCAGATTCAAAGTTGGTGGAAAGTTTCTTCGACATGCCAAATACTGCAAGACTGGGTACTTTTAGTTAAAAGAAGTGTCCTCAATCAATGAGTTATGGCTGCGAAATATTTAAATAGAAAACCATAAAAAATTGGTTTTCCTGGGAGCAAAACCTAAACTAATCAAACGAAGTGAGGAAGAATAATACAAGATACTCGACTGCTATGAGGGCGACGGTTTAAAATTAAGACCCGAAGGTGATTCAAAACCAACGACTGCCGGGAAGCGAAGCTGAGGGCATAGTCATGGTTTGACATCACCGAGGCCTATAATTTTAACAGTTCCGCGCAATATTAAGGCAGTCAGTATTTTGTTTATCTACGCCGAATAATAGATTCTTCTTCATTCGATGTTAAAGTTTTCGCTGAACGCAACAAGCATTCTAGGTATGCATTAAGGCCTGGATTCACATCGGGGCACCCGACGCAATCTCTTTAACAACACGCCTGTAAACGTATGTAATATCAAGCGTTCATCGTCGACGCGTCGTACAGGGGCGCCACACACATTTTCCGGCACAGCGATTGCCATCCCCGGGCACAGTTAAATATGACGTCATCTTGTTAGAAAACAGGGCACACAGCTATTTCAATGACTCTTCTTTTAACCAATCAGATGAGAGGAAATCTATATATGAGGTATATAAAGAAAATATATTTGCTATCACGCCGAGAGACAACATGCATAGTGCTATCTGAGCAAACCAAAGTGAAAAACATGAATAGAAAAAGATCGCCACAGAACGAAATGAGCTTCATTTCAATCCGTAAGACATTGTTTAACTATATAAGCACGTATTATCAAACTTGTCGTTTTCGCGAAGGAATAAAACAAATTATCAAAATATTTAGTTAATATCATGCGCCAGCTCTGAGAGAATACAGCCAGTAAAGTTTTCTTTCTTGACATTAGTAAATCGTTTGACATATGCATGAAATCACTGCAAAGACGAATGATCGTATACTATCACCAAAAGATGTTAAGAGAGCGCTGGATCGTTGGGTCGTACGTGTGGGCATTGTTCTGGCGCATAATTTGGAACAGGAACCGAGATGGTTAGAACTGTGGAAAGTTAGAAGAAAAGAAGGTGTAAGAAACGTTGAACTTAGTTGAGTAAAACAATGCCTTTTCACTACTTACACATAACAATTATTCATAAACCTACTAACACACATTACATTTCGACCAATTTCCTTTTCATTTGAAAGATGTATAATTCAGATTGCACTCTAATTATGCGTCTTAACATCAAATTTCAGTACCAGAAGACGTGGCTTGATAGCTCGATTAATAGCGCAGAGTTTTTTCCGAAGTATTAGACGGCAGTTTTTAGAAAGACAGACCAACCAAATGCTAAAGGAGTTGGCTCACGGTGGTGTGTTGGATTGCTGTTAAAAGCAATTTTATAATGTACCTAAAGCAGTAGATCTAGATGCCGAGAAGAAAAGCGTTTGGATGGAAATAGAGGTGAACAGGCGCAAAACCCCCATTTTAATTGGGTGGGCTTTTTACCGTCCACCAAAATAAAGTAAGGATTATCTTGATAGTTTCAGAGACTCACTGAATAAAGTGAAAGGTAAATCGTTATGAGGAATATACTTGATCGTGGGGAACTTTAACACTCCAGAGATATAGTATGGAATCTCAAGTCAGTTGAGAGCAGAAGGCATAGCCGCTCTGTTGAAAGACCTTCCTTTGACTTGTAAATGACGTCGGTCTAGAACAATGGTAGAGGGATCGACTAGGGGAGAACATCCTGTTAGATTTGTTCTTTTGATTTCTGAATCCCTCTTAGTTGTTAAGGTCTGGAATGGCTCCCAGGTGATTAGGCGACCAACGACGGCATTCAATGCTACTCATAGACACAAAACCAAATTTGCAACAGAAACCAAGAAGGACTACATTTACAAGAATGCTGATATAGACAAGTTAAGAGGCGCGCAAGTTAGTGATATTACGTAGGGATTTTAGATTGAAGATGCATAGTGACACATTTTGTGATTGATTTGTGGGAGTGAAATTAAAATCTGACTAATTAAAGCAGTAGACTACGAACATGCCATCCCAAAAAAAAAACCCCCCGCCAAAATAGAAAAAAACGAAATTGTACTCGCATGGATAAATCATCTCTATAAGACGTCTTCATAAACGCAAACAGCGTGCGGTATAATAGGGCAAAGAAGAGTAAGCAGAAAGAAGATTGGGGATAAAGTCAAAAAGCATAATGGAAAATGTATTGACAAAACCTAGGATAGCCTATAGGAAGTTTGTAAATGAGAAAATGTATGGTCAACAAAACAGTTTTGGGAGTTTTGTGAAGAGTCTTAGAAAAGACTCGTCGGGCATTACCTGCCCTAAGAGGATAGGGAGACAGCATGTTGGTTTACTGATAGCAACAAAAAAAGCAGAACTTTTAAATAAAGAATATCAAAGTCAATTTACTAATGAAAGAATGACTGACATACCAAAGAAGAGATAAGTAATATCCGCGTCAGTGCCTGATATTCAGATATCAGAAAGAGGGAGTATCAAGTTGCTGTAAGGTCTAAATCCCCATCAAAGCGGATTGGACGCCGATGAAATATCTCCCCTGGTTCTCCAAAACACAGCAGCAGAACAGGCCCTGCTCCTGACTGTTTTTATTCACTGTCGTTTACGAAAACGGGACAGGATCCCTGGAGACTGGCTTTGTGCAAACATCACCCCAATATTCAAAAAGGGGGACAAAACCCAACCTTCAAATTACCGTTCAGTTAACCTCACGTCAGTGTGCAGTAAACTGATGGAACACACACATGTACTACAATCGCACAACATTCTAAGTGAGCATCAGCATGGTTTCCGTAAAAACCACTCCTGCGAAACTCAACTTCTATCGGTATTAAATGATGTAACTAAAGATCTAGACAATAGGAACCAAGTAGATGTCATCATTATGGACTTTAAAAAGGCCTTTGATAAAGTCCCGCACAAACGTTTGTTGTTGAAGTTGTGGCGTTATGGGATCAGGGGTAAAATTCATAAATGGATCGAAAAATTCTTAACTCAACGTAAACAGAGAGTAGTTGTGGAAGGGGAATTTTCTGACTGGGTAGAGGTGGAGTCGAGCGTCCCACAAGGAACCGTTTTAGGACCGTTAGCTTTCCTTCTGTTTATAAATGACCTCCCAGAGGAGGTAGAGTCCAGGTGCCGTTTATTTGCAGATGATTGCATCCTTTACTCCAAAGTAGCTGGCACAGATGATGCTGAAAAATTGCAAAGAGATCTAAACAC
>JZLH01S0268924.1:7752-20561 GCA_001188425.1 Eucidaris tribuloides
TTTGTGTAAATGAATGGAAAAAACTGTCAAATCAAGGACCAAATTCGTAAGAATATTATCTACAAAATAGAAGTTGCAATCGAATCCCATCAACTTGTTGGTTAAACAGAAGTCGCAATGAACAAATCTGACCAAATAAACTACAAAAGCGCAGGTTTTACGTTTAGCTGTTCATGAAACATAGGCAATTATATCGCTTCCTGATAAAGTAAAATCTGAGTGACAATCGGTAGAAAAAAAAAGTATGCTAAACTATTTAGTTTCTCGCATCACCCCTGTTTAGGTTTCTGGTCAGTGTAGTATAGTATGTTGGAATGTACTCCTCCCAGAATTGACTATTTAAGACAAAACAATATCCTGTTGGGAAAGTAGCTCTACTTAATAGATATAAATCATTTCAGTCGACGAAACATATAATTAACAGACAATTTATATCATTAAAGAAGAATTTGATAGTAAATCTACTTTGTGTTCATTAGACTCTTAGGCTGATGAAATTTATACCTTTTCTGTAAAGTACAGAGCATAACCACATATCATTCAGACTGTACTATGCTCACATTGCAGTTGTTGTCATCTCTTAGCTTGCCCAAATGGACAATGAGACACTGTTTAGTATTCTAGCTCTGTCAACCATGCTATGCTTCGTTACTGTCACGAAAGAAGTCATCTCTCAAGTTTTAATTTAAGATTGTAGCCCACTCCACACGGCACTCATCTACCCACCAAGGAAATAAAAAACAATTAAAAAATGAGTAAAGACAAATCATACACATTTTGACTAGAAAGTTCGAACTGCAATCTATCTTGGATGTACAGATATAATTTGCTAAAGATATAATCAGCATAGAAGGGTGGGGAAGTCTAGGCAGATGAAATATATGAAGAACACAGTTAAAGCACGACCTTTTGGTTGACATAATGTGCCTGTTAAACATGTACAAGTAGGGAGCTCAGTATGTTCAAGAACTCCAAAACTCCTCCAGGGCATATCAGGGTACAGGTAAACTCATCCTTTCCAGTTCCTACAAGTCTAACTCACTGTCACTACTACCTCGAGAGAATAATTCCCTGAGGCTCTCCAATAAACATTCCACATAGAATGTGTCTGAAACAGGTTATCTCCCACTGCACAGTAATTTAAGTGATGATGTTTACAATTCCGTACCTTTTATTTGGTATTGTTGACTTAGTTTCATTGCATGTTATTATTATAGTTATTTGTGCTGTGTTAATGTTCCGAGACCTTAGTTTGGTGACGTTCAGCAAAACTGGAGAAGAATATTCGAAAGAAAATGTAGGGAGAGGTGTTGAAGACTTGTTATGACAGTCAAAGAGGAATTTACAATTACTAGTAAAAAAGAATTGAAAAGTATCTGTCATAACGGCGGAAAGAACTTTTCCAATTAACGGTAACCGAATACATTGATGCTCAGTAACGCCTGTAGAATCATTGTCTCAAGAAATACGTTGAGTTTCAACCAAGTTTACAATATATAGATTGTTGCACCTCAAAGTTAAAGTAATGGAAATGTGCATAAGAAATGATGATACAGTACATTTCAGAATATCATGATAATATTCAAATCAATTTAAGTCCCATTACTCTGTCAAAAACTATCGGCTCCAATTCAAGTGTATTATTAAGAAAATTATATAAAAGTATATTGCAAAAACGGTCTGCTGTATCTTAAAATTCAGTAATGCGCATCTAATGGGACATTAGACGAATTTTATGAAAATTCGGCTTAACTGTGAATATTGTTGCTATTTGTTACTCATTTATCGGAATGCCGCAATAGCTCCGTAAACCATGCTATGGCAACATCATGACATACCACTCATTCATGCTTGGCTACCGGCTTGCATTGTAACGTTGCTATATTTTTTTTTCGAGTAGAACAATTAGAGATTTTGAATCGTCATTAAGTGAATGAAAACAAAAAAAATCCAGATTGAAATTACCTTTGTATTCCGGGTATTATAAACCTGCCACCCGTGTATGAACCGCACCCCGACTTTCGATCGTCGCCAAAAAAAAAAAAAAGTAACAGCGGGATTTTTGCTTTTGAAAATGTGGGGCGGCAATATCACTATAAGTAGCGTTAATATATGCGCTCCTGTATGAATTTGAAAAGAACGTCGTCGAGTTCGTTTTACGCCGTCGGACATTGAATGCGCGCATGTATTTAGTTCCGTATGTTGGTGTCACAAACGAGGGTCGGGTTCGTTTCTTACCGTTAGAATGATCCGCGAATAATTAGTCCGTATTTGTCAAAAACGATGTCGGGGTTCGTTCTTACTCCGTCAGACATGAATCTCCGCAATATTATTCCGATTTTGGCAAAAAAGATGTGCCGGGTTCCGTTCTTACCGCCGTTAGAAATGAATGGCGCGAAATTCAGTCCGTATTTTGGTCAAAACGATGTGTCGGGGTTGCGACCCCTTAGACATGAAATGCCTGGCGAAATGTTAGTTCCGTATTGTCAAAACGAGGTCAGGGTCGTTCTTACCCCTAGACATGAATGCCGCGAATAATTTAGATTCCGTATTGGCAAAAGATGGTCGGTGGGTTCGTTCTTAGCGCCGTCCGGACATGAAATCCGCATGTTTAGTTCCGTATTGTCAAAACGATGGTCGGGGTTCGCTTCTTAAATCCGCTAGAAATGAATGGCCGCGAATATAGTTCATATTTGGTCAAACGATGTCGGGGTGCGTTTCTTACCCGTCGATCTATGAATACCGCATGTATTAGTTCCGTATTATGGTCAAAACGATGTCGGGGTTCGGTTTTTTACCCCGTTCGGACATGAAGCCTGCATGGATTTAGTTCGTATTTTTGTGCCAAAACGATGGTCGGGTGTTCGTGTCTTATCCGTGTAGAACATGAATGCCGCGAAATAATATTTCCGTATTATTGGTACAAAACGGTATGGTCGGGTTCGTTTCTGTACCCGTTAGAACAATAATGCCGAAGAAATTTAGATATCCGTATTTGTTGGTCAAAACGATGTCGGTCGTTCTTTATCCGTTAGAAAAGATGCCGCGAATATTTAGTTCCAATTTTGGTCAAAACGATTCGGAGTTCGTTCTTACTCGTTAGAAATGAATCGCCGCGAATATTATACGTATTTTGGTCATCAAACGATGGCGGTGGTCGTTTCTTACCCGTTAGACATGAACCGCGAAATATAAAAGTTCGCGTATTTGGTCAAAACGAGGTCGGGGTTCGATTCTGGCCCGTTAGACAGAATCACCCTAATATTAGTTCCGTATTTTAGTCAAAACGATCGTCGGGGGTTCGTTCTACCGTTAGACATTAATGCCGCGAAATATTACTTTCCGATAGTTTTTGGCAAAACGATGCGTCGGGTGTCGTTCTTACCACGTTCAGACATCAATGCCGATAATGCGATAAAAACACGATCGTTGTGAACCATTATACAGAACTAAAATATCGCGAATCATGTCTGACGGTAGAAAACGTAACCCCGACCATCGTTTGACCAAAAACGGAACAAAGTGTTCCCGCATTCATTCAACGGTAAGAACGAACCCCGACCACTTTTTACCAAAAACGGAAACTTAATATCGCGATTCATGTCTGACGGTACGAAAACGAATCGCTCCCGCGACACGTTGAGCCAAAATACGAACAAATATCGCGGCATCAATTCTAAACAGGTAGAAACGAACCCCGACCAATCGTTTGACCAAAATACGAATCTAAGATATTCGCGGCATCATTCTAACGGAAGAAACGAACCCCGACACGTTTACCAAAATACGATAAACGAAATATCGCAGCATTCATTCTAACGAAGTAAGAAACGAACCCTGACGCATCGTTGAACCAAATATAGAAACTAAGTATGCGCGGCTTCCATTCTAAACGATAAGAAACGAACCACCGACCAATCGATTTGACCAAAATACGACTAAATATTCGTGATCCAGTCTGACGGTAAAAAACGAACCGCCAACATCGTTTGACATCAAATACGAAACTAAATACACGGCGCTATCTGGCTAACGGATAAGAAACGAAGCGCCGCGACCATCGTTGAACCAAAATACGAACTAAATATTGTGGTCATAACGGATAAGAAACGAGCCTCCCGAGCCATCGTTGACAGCAAATACGGAACTAAATATTCGCCGCCATTCATTTCTACGGGTAAAAAACGAAACCCGCGACCATCGTTTACGCAAATACGTAACTAAGATAATTCGCGGCGTTCATTTCTAACGGTAAGAACGAACCCCGACATCGTTTGGACCAAAAATACGGAACTAATATCCGGCATCATTCTACCGGATAAGAACGAACCCCGACCGATTCGTTTGACCAATAACTACGGAACTAGATATCGCGCAATTCATGCTATACGGGAAACGAAACTGAACCCCCGACACATCCGAATGATCCAAATACGTAACTAAATAGATCAGCGGGCATCATTTCTAACGAGTAAAAACAACCTCCACATCGTTTTGTACCAAATATGGAACTAGTAATTCGCGCAATTCATTCTAACGGATAAGAAACGAACCCCGACCATTCGTTTTGACGCAAAAACCGCGAACTAAATATCGTGGGATCATGTTGTCTG
Source organism: Eucidaris tribuloides (assembly GCA_001188425.1). Lineage (NCBI taxonomy): Eukaryota > Metazoa > Echinodermata > Echinoidea > Cidaroida > Cidaridae > Eucidaris > Eucidaris tribuloides. Next base: position 12,366 of record JZLH01S0268924.1, read on the forward strand.
ACGGTAAAAAACGAACCTCCCAACCACGTTGACGGCAAAATACAAACTAATACATTCGGCATTCATGTCTAACGATAAGAAAACGAACGACCCGACATCGTTGACCAAAATACGGAACTAAATATCGTGTCTAATGACGATAAAAACGAACCCCCGATCCATCGTTTGACCAAATACGAACTAAATATTCGCGCATTCATAATTCAACGGGTAAGAAACAACCGCCGACTCAATCGTTTTACAAAATATCGTAACTAAATCCATGGCATTCATTATCCCTAACGGTAAGAAACGACCCCGAACCATCGTGGACCAAAATACGGACTAATTATTCCGGCTATGCAATTCTACGGATAAGAAACGAACCCCCACCATGCGTTTTGACCAAAATACCGGAAACTAAATATCGCGGATTCATGCGACGGTAAACAAACGAACCCTCCAACCATCGTTTGACCAAAATACGGAACTAAATTATTCGCGCATTCATGCTCTGACGGCCAGAAACGAACCCCCGATCATCGTTTTACACAAAATACGGAACTAAATATCAGCGCATTCATGTCTAAAGGCAAAGAAACGAATACGGCGCATGCCGCATTAAAGCTAATTTGTAAGGACTGTGACAAACAACACTACTTCTTTTTATTACTTAATGCAAGAAGATTAAGGAAGCTATTGTCCATGTTAAAACACGATATCACAAGCAAATTATGTGGAATTTAAACGGACATTTGCTTGTACCTCGTGTAAACCGCACCGTCCCGCTTTTCCGACCTTCCCCGACGGAAATAAGTGCGGTTTAACACCGGCAAAATACGGTAAAGATACAGAGTCATAGTCTCTATCCCCTTACAAGAAGTGATTCGTAAGACAAACAGGAAAATACCTCTCTGACCGTATCACTGGCCGAGTGCTGATGCTGATTGCTGATCGCCGTGATGGCTGCAGGTCTGTATTCTGTAACTTGTGTAAGCGTGCTTTTTGTACCTTGGCCCTTGGCTTGGCCTCTTGGGGAGCTAATTGAATCTAATGTTAGACTAAAACTTAAAGGTGAAAAAGCAAAGACCATCTCAGAAGTCAAAATAACAAAAACCAGTGCAGATAAGCATGAGAGAATGTGGGCAGTGTTTGAGAAGAAAAAAAAATAAGTATTAGATTGACGGCAGGTACATTGTAGGCCATGTTTTCGATTGATACCAACATTACTGAGATGATTTTATGAGGCATCCCCCCCCCTCCCCGAAGTCAAGTTGCAGATCAAAAGCATAATCAGCCCCGCTTTGAACTGAACCGAATCCCTTTTTTAACATTAGGCCCCACCATTAGTACTTAGTTACATTACAAGATCAAAATTCAGTTGAACTGGAGTTGAGGTTCTGCCATACTTTGAGATTTTCCTGTAGTGAATACTGGTGCCTTTAATATGATCGCTTGCGGTAGTAGTTGTTTGGACCACTGATTGCTGCAAGACCTGGATTTTATTGAATGGGAAAATTCATGAATAGTACAAAGGCCTTAATTTGTTACCTGTCAATATTATGTAAAACTTCTTTTCATTTACATGGCTTGTTAGTGGAAGAATTGTCCCGAAAAACATTTAGTTAGGATTTTTCCCGTGATCGACCAAAACTGATCTTGTTCACAGCCAAACAGCAAAATTCTTTGGGGGGGGGGGAGCAAATTTCCGAAAAACACTCAAAATCCCAGATTTTTATTACTTTTAAAAGAGTAAGAAAGTGGTTGCCACCCCGGGATTCCTTGATTGATGTCATTTCTCGGATAAATATCCCGGTTAGGGTTGGGCCAATTACATTCCTAATTACATTTTTGAGTGTTGCCAAGCCCAAGGACAACAAGCAGGTGTTCATTAACATGATAATAACCTCTTCTGGCTAGGCCAAGGCAGGTTTTTATCATTGTGATTTACACCTGGCCAAGAATGTAATTAGGAATGTAATTGCCCATCCCTAATCCCGGTTAAAAAAAATGCACCCTCTTGGGTAGATCATGCTTACATTTTATGCATTGGGGTCAAATATTGAACCTTGCAATAATCTGAGTTTGGCCTTAGCGTTTACAGGAGCTTTGTACATGTGCTGTCAGACACATCACAGACTGACTGCAGAGATAAACTCACTGCTGTTGTTTATGACCTGCCTGGGTGGTTCCTCTGTGGAATGTTGGGCAGTATCTAAGAAGAAGAAGACCTCAGGGTCACAAGTTTGACTTGCAGGTCAGTGGACTTACTACAGCCACAATGAAAATGTGCTCAAGTTTCCAGCCCTGCGTAAACAGAAGGTGTTGGGGGGGGGTGGTGGTGGGTTATGTGCACTACAGCACTGGTGGTCTGGTGCAATGACATCTGACATCGCTCTGTGTACAATTTACATGATATTGTAAGCAGAGAGGATTTGTTAGCAAAAGAGAACAGGGCCGAGATCGAGATTGGGAATCTCGGAAGGCCTTGAAGTCCTGTCAAGCCGAGACGAACCGAGATGTGGAGACATGATTAACACCTCTATACTATGACTACTTTCCTTGCTCCATCTCTTTGCAGGAATATGCAGACATCAAAGTAGATCCCCCACATCATTGTTCAGCAGGTCCAGTCGGTGATGATTGTAAGTGAAGTGTAGACTCTCGATTACAATTCTCGGTATTCGCAATACATTGCGCCAACTATCGGGTCCAGTGGACTGGCTAATTTCCAACTTCGGTGACGACTTCACTTCTGATGTAGCATTGTTGCGTGGCAATTTCACCCACTTTATGTCTTTCCAGACTTTCCTCCATGAGTATTTCTCCAAATTTTTAAGTTTGACAGTGTGTGAATAGCATTCTGGTGCTTCTCAAATGAAATCCATGGCAAAAATGGAGGAAAAATTTGGCAACAAACACGGTCTAAATATCACAAGGAAATATGTGGCATGTATTGTTTACATTAAATGGACAGTAGCTCGGCTTCATATCTACTATTTCCTTTGAGGTATTGCAGATTTCAGCCTGTCTGTATGGCCCGATAGGTGGCGCACCATATTGCGAATACCGAAAACTCAATCTACTGTACATATTGTGCCTATTTGTATATGGTGCTTTTTTATTTTCCACCTAATGCGCATGCACACAAAATATTCCCTTTGTGTATTTTTGAAGGAGTATATCACAAGAATGATGCTACCCTTATTTTATGAGGAATATATCACACAAATGATACTACCCTTAGAGATCCTCTTAAGTAAACAATAAGTAATGATTCATGCACGTTTCTGAAAAATCATAAGTTTAAAGTCGGGGAATCTCTTTTGAACCCCTCCAGCAGCACAACAAAACATTCATGTCTTTTGGCTATCTATAAAGGACATGTTTGTGAAATTGCTGGAGGAGTAAAAAACAGATTCCTTGTCCTTAAAGGCAGTGGATCTCATTTGCAAACATCCCCGCAGACCAGGAAAAGATAACCCATGCCCTTAGGCTATTGATGAAGGGCATGTCTGTGAAATCTGGGGGTCAGTGATTGCCTAGAATTTGAAAGATGCCAAAGAAAAACAATAGCCATTTAGTGTACGTTCTATGGTAGGAATTTTTTTCTCACGAGAAAAAAAAATCAAATCTGAGTCTAACGGTCACTACATGTATAATTCCACTAAAACTAAGTTTCTAACTCCTATATTTTGCTAAAGGTTCCTAGATGGCATTTTCTTCTAAATGCTATTGGATTTACACAATGTTAATTTTTAGGCATGCAAAAGAGATCCCCTGCCTTTAATATTGTTTTCTAATGTCAAGCTTGAGAATATCATGTACTTTGTGAAAGAATGATGAAAAATTTGTCTAATCAACCAAAATTGCACCTGGGCTTTAAAATAATCCTTCATTTCCAATAAAGCTTTTATGAAATTTATTCCAACCTATCTCTTCCCACTGATTTGAATCACCGATATCGATATACGAGAGGAAAAAATTATTGAGGTGCCTCGGGCGATATTATTTTGTACAATGTGACTGGTCTTGTATTATCTTCGTTTTTTTTATTGTGTGTGACTGTTCGCATGTTTGTGTGTGTGTGTGTGTGTGTTTAATGTACTTAATGAATGAAAAAAGTTCATATGTCAGTACGAGTCTAGCTCAAAGTCGTACTTCTTGTATTTTACGACCGTTTCATATTTTTATTTCCACAGTGTATCATTGGCAAGCCACAATAATGGGTCCAGTAAGTATCGGCTGTCATTTTCATGAAGTATAGGTCACACACTGCAATATGTAGAAATAACACAAAATAATAAACAAGTACACCAGGCACTGAGAAGCTTAACTGAAATTGTAGATTCTGAGGTGACTGACATGATAGTACTATTTTCTGATTGGAGCAGCCCCCCCCCCCAAAAAAAAAAAAAATGCCAGTCACCAAAGAGAATCCATAATTTTAACTGGTGTTTAAAAAAAAAAGTGTGTTGTATTTGATGTATATCTTATATCAAAAATCGAACATAACTAGAATAGAAGCGATAATTAAACAAAACATTTAGAACTCTGACTTTATCTCAAGTGTAAAAAATAAGATGTAACAATGTTATTGCAAAATCAGGACAAAACAGAGGTTTTTAAACACTGCGCTTGTCAATATGCAAAAATGACATATCGGATATGTACATGTCGGCTAATCCCGCCAGAGAATCACAAAAAAAAATTTGTGCGAATCCAGTGTTCTTTCATAGACGACTATATGCGATAGGGAGAATTCAAAATGTGAACCACCAAAGTAGTATTTTTGTATTTAATGTCAAGGAGAGGTAATGCCCGCCCTGCTCAGCTTTTTATAGTCGTATTGATATAATGTGTTTGTGCACAATGGGAAATACAGAAGTTAGTTACACAAAAGTCTCAATGATACAAACATTTGATTGTGCTATTGTGTGAGCCTTAAGGAAATAAGTTTGTTTTTGGTAGATTACATTTGTTTTCGATTATATAATTGCAGTTTTATGTTGTCTTTTGCCCTTTTGTTACAGCCTTCAACGCCATACTCAGGTGGTATCTTCTTTCTCACAATCCACTTCCCAACAGATTATCCATTTAAACCACCAAAGGTAAGTTGAACTATTAGAAAGGATGTCCATCAAAACACGTTACTGAGCTTGTTTTGTTGGCCAAAAAAAACACAATAACAAACAAAATATCATGACTTGAGTTACACAAGAACCATTTGTACTGCAGTCTCAGTGTGGAATGAACCAACGAGAATAAACCACAGTGCTAGTATTGTGGATACTCCTGCATTCAGCACTCTGTTAGTGCAGAAAAGAAAGTACTTGAAAGAATACCAACAAGGTTTAAAGTGATTTTAAGTATGGTTTTGAAGAATTGTCCCCAAAGTACTTTGTAATAAACAGTATTCATCCCAGTAAAAAGCAGAAGAAAACACAGTTTGAGTTTTATAAAACACATGAAAGCAGAAATTGAGAAGTATAGTAAGCCAGGGCTGCGACCACCTAGCGGTGGCCCGGTGGCCGGGGCCACCAAACTTGGATGTCGGGCCAACCACAATTCCAAAATATGGAGGTTTTGGTGGCCCGATCGGGCACTAAAATATTTCAAAGTGTCAATGTGATTTTTGTGATAAAAATTAATGAATACCTTGCGTGTCAATTTTCTAAAATCGGTGAGCAAAGATCGGCGCGGCGCTTCTCCGTAAGAAAAGGAGATCGCTGATATGCATAGTGATCATAATTAACGACGGCAAACCCGTCCACCTGAGAACCTGCCATGAACACTGGCACAGTTTTTATAAGTATCCAAGAATTTATATGAAAGGCTGTTTTCGAACTAGCCTGACGCGCAGTCCATAATTCAAGAAAGGCAAAGTAATATCAATAACAAACAAGCCCAAACGACCAGTGTTTGGTCCTTGCTTTTACATAGACATCTGAAGTTGAATTACCACCCCCTGAGGCAGGAAGTATGTAATCCTTTGAAGAATTCTGGGCTCCCGTGCCAAGAAACTCTGAGCATTGTTGACAGTAGTCTGATTTCAGATGCCCATGTTAGCAAAGCACCAACACTGGCCGTTTGAGCTTGGTTAGTTTTGATTACTCTTATCATTCTTGAATAATAGTTTGGCAGTCAGACTAGTTCTAAAATATAATTCTGGTGGCACTAGGTAGGTGGGAGAGAGACAATTCTGGAAAAGTCGACTGTAAGTACACCGTATCAACATGGTACCAATATATTAATTTGCACTTTCTCTATAAAAAAATACACTCACCTAAATTATAATATTCATCAAATTGGATTTTTGGCTTTTATTGTGCGTGGTTTTTGCTGACGTTGTAACTAAATCGCAACTTGCAATTTTAGGATTTGAATATTATACTTAGCTTTTCAGTGTATTTTTATTTCTTCCTCTCTGCACTTTGTTTGTTTTCCTTCTGTTATTTTGCTTTTGCTTTTTTTCCTACCTCCTACTCCTCCTGATCTCTTTCCTTCCTTTTTCTTTTTGTTTTTCTTTCTTTTTGTTCTCCTCCCCATTCATCCTCTAGCTCCCATTTATAAACAGTACTATGTAGGAAAAATAACTTTGTGATATAAAGACAATCATGTTACAAATAAAACATACATGTTTGATTTTATAAATTTGGTGTAGGGTGGAAAGAGATGTATCTGGACGCCTAATTTAAAAGTTTTTCTGGATATGTTGCAAAAAAACATTTATTGTGATGTTAGTATTTCATGAAAAATCAAGATTTATGGAAGAAAAATAGTTGCTCTTTCTCTCGGATCTGTTTGCAACTTTGCACTGTTCTAAATGCACGGTGTCCGGGTACTTGACTCGTCCGAAATACATCCAACCTCTCATGATAAAGTTCATGGTTTCAGGTGTGAAGTAGCCTCAAAATGAGAAAATCAATCCCTGGAAATGAGTAGCTCCCAAAACTTCAAATATACCCTGGAAAATGAAAAAAACTACCCCTGAAAATTTTCAATAATCACAAAAAAGTAGCCCCCGAAATGAAAAAAAAAAAATCCCTGCTCTGAGTGAAAAGAATATATAACAACATAAAAGAGTAGATTTTAAGAGACATTGAATTTATGAACCTGGCTATTGATGATGAAACTATGAATAACATATTGTGTTTGTTTTTATTTATTTATTACACTGTACACATGCAAGAAAAAAAAAGATTCCTCACAAATCTTGATAGGAGAATCCAGATCATTCCCCATGAAATATTTGCGAGAATCTAGGATTCTCGCGGCATTCCTTGCAAAGACTAAAGCAGATTCCTGCTGTCTGGCATTGGATTTTCAGGCAGAGAGCCTATTTTCAGCTAAAATATAATGCAAGAGTAAATGTACAAATTATAATGTTTTTCTTTGTTTTTGGGGGCCACCAAATTTCAATTTCGGGCCACCAAAAATTGATTATTAAAGATTTTAGTGCCCACCCGGGGCCAATAAGAAAAAATGTTAGTGTGGAGCCCTGAGTAAGCAAATAATCAACATGGGGAAGGTGATGGGACAAACTATCACTTTCGAGGCAACCTGGAAGTACATGTAGCTATCTTTATGAAGCGAAGCTAAGGAAAATAGCATATACATTCTGGTCGCTGAGGAAGTGATAGTTTGCCTTATATTCCACATCTGAAACCATTTTACTGTAGAATCTATAGAAAGAAAATGATATGTACCTCTCTACAAGAAATAAAAGCATTGTTTACTTCTCTACAGAGTTTTGGTTAGCTATTTCATGCTTACTCAACAATTTTGATAATGCATTCTGACTCTTTGGACTGAAGGGATCAGCAAAACACAAAAGTAATTTAACATACATGCAGGGCTCGACAAACATGGGTGCCCGAGTGCCCGGGGCACTTGAAAATCATGGTCGGGCACGTCGGGGGGGGGGGGTAGGGGGGGAAACAGAGCCTGCCCAATTGGACAGTGCCTTTTTTGGCAGTGATCGATTAACAAAAACAAGTTGCATGTAGATTGGGCATTTGGATTTTGCTGTCGGGCACTTGAATCTAAAATTCAAGTGCTGACTGGGCAATCAAAAAATAAGTTTTTGTTGAGGCCTGTACATGTAGGGTGCAGTGCACTTTCATTTCGTGCATACTGAAAAATTTTGATAACGAGTTGGGACTGTATGGACTGAAGAGGTAATCGAAACACATAAGTACTATCACCATCAAGTGC
>JZLH01S0268926.1:0-11438 GCA_001188425.1 Eucidaris tribuloides
ATTCCTATTCAAAAAATGGTTGGACTTTCATTTCAAATATTTATTTTCCTCAAAATGAAATTTACTGGACATCATATAGAAGACCCTCAACGTTCAAAATGTATGTTTATGCGTGAATGTTTAATACTTTTGAGTATGGAGGCAGATGTTTTTATTTTTTGAAACCAGGCATCGCTCGTCCCTTTCATACATGTACTGTAGCCTGGGGGGGGGGGGGGCTTCAAGAAGTACAGTGCACTTTCTCATTTATAAAGAAGTCCTTCGACCCATGAAATTGTTCGTTCTTTACAACGAAATTTCTCTATATCAGGGTTGCCAAAATCAGTAGAATACAAGAAATCCAAAGATAGTGCCACCACACCCCCCCCCCCCCCCCCCCCCCCCTGCGATTTTACTTCTTTAGAAATGAAATTTTGTTATATCGGTGTTCTTTATAACGAGATGACTGTTATAACAAAACATGAAAATCTTCAGCTATGCATTTCTTTAGTTCAGAACCTTAACCCTGTATTGTATCATCTCTGCTGTTGTGCTCTAGAAGCCCCTCAGCTATGGTCACATCAGATTCCTCCAAACTGAATTAGGTTGTATGAATCTGTCATTAATCATAAAGCCATATTTCCAACAGAATGGATTTTAACATATTGACGTAAAATGAAAATGGGCAATTATCGCGCATTAAAGCATCGTAATAACACTGTTGTCAGTTTAAAAAATCTGAGCGCATGATTCCCCATGCTACCGTGTTCTCTGACATGTCTAAAAACATGGGAAGCCCTGAAAAAAATGCAGTTTAAACGATCATTGAAGTGCATTTAAAAAAAAGAAAAATTCAGTTGAGAGACCATTCCAGCGTTCCCCCATAGACTGCCTGTGTGCCAGAATTTCCTATCGCCCGCAAATTAGGAAAGTTAATGCTGCCAATTTGTATCCGCACATATTGTACTAGGACAGGCATAACTGTCCAAACTCCCCCCAAACCCCCCCCCAACCACCCGCCTTGTGTCTAGGGTGTTTATTTGTCCATTCAAAACACGTTCAGATATTTCAGATAAGCAAGTTCAACAATTTCTTTAAACGGTCTATCCAACTTTATATAGTGTCTTTAAGCACAGGAGACAATATTTGTAGCCGACAGTCCTACATATATGACATGGATGAACACACACCCTCATCTGAACAGATAATGCAGCCTGCAATTAAGCCAATACACAACAAGACTGTAAGAAATCCAGAATAACCAAAAGCATGCAATGGAATATCCGCATCACAGCTCAGAAGCTAGCAGGGGAACTAGACCAGATAGAGTCTTGTTATTTATTTCTGTATGTATTGCCAAGGGCCGTAGTTCATTTCCCTGCTCTGTATCTTGATAAATATTTTTTACTTTAATTTAATTTAAAGGTTTCAGGGTTATTGTGCTCAATAAATTAAGTCTAGACTTACATCTAATCACCAAGTTTTAAATACACAAAAGTAATAGCGTCGCGGCAAACTATTTGCACATATTCGTAGAAGTCTCAGCGGCCTAAAATCACAGATTATGGCCAAAGAACTGATCATAATTGGACTTCAATCTGCCAATCTACTGCTCTCTTTAGCAGCCAGCCCACTGCACTACTACCACATTATGTTGTGTGTGTGGGGGGCGGGGGGGGGCGCCAGCCAATCAAGGCAATTCAAATATCTCGGGGTCATCTTTGTACTTCTGAAATTCAATATTACATTGAAAATTAAACAATCTGTCAACGTTATCCAGAATTATGTGATAAAATAACACAGAACTCACACTGCACCAAGCAATGTATTTTCATGTTGCACTTTATTACGAAAATGGCTAAGGATTTACAGACTGTCCAATTTACTACAATTACGCCATCAATAATCATATACCCCAAAACACATGGTTTTCATGTATCTTGGCAACATACAGCCACTTAATCATTTCAATATGCACAGTTTTAAAAATTGGACAGTACTTGATTATGCAACAAGCTTCATAGAAATATTTAATTCCATAAAAACGTATCACAGCATATCATTTCATTATAATCCCCCCCCCCCCCCCCCCCGCCGTTAAAAAATGAGTTCATTTTTTTTTTTTACAGAATTCATTATAAAATGATGGAAGCGATGGCATACAGAGAAAACTTCCCACGCAATCACTGCTGGAAATCTTCCCACACATGCTGGTTAAAATGTGTTTGCTTTGAGCTTACTTCAAAAAATTGGGATTGACAATATTGGAAGTACATTACATGTAGACTGATTGCTTAAAATCAAACAGCTGTACAACGTTACTGTAAGCTGATTGTTACCTTAATTTTAGAACATTTAGATAAACATCAACATGACCTTAACGGTCCCCTTGCCCCACCCCCCCCCAAGACAAATTTCTATGCCCATAATCAACAATTACAACCGATTATATAGAAATCCCTCCACTTCTCAGACGCTTGATATTAACCCGTTCTCACGAGTTTTAAAGGTAAATGACATGATTGGGGGTAGTCCTCAACTTGGGGTAAAAACTATTTTAGAATCAGGTTAAACTATGCAAAGATTCTACTGTGAAATTTTGTAGTCAAAGGTGGACCATTTTAAAATGATGTCCCATCAATATGCCCTTTGTAATAGACCAATTTGTTAGTGTATCTGTCTATGGGGATTAAATCTATTGTGCCCGATAATTAAAACTGCTTGCATGTTCATGCTGATTCCTCCTTAAGAAACAACACTCAATGCCTTCCACCCAGCGAGATCCCACTCCAGCTGGTGTACATTTGGTATATCTTTCAACAGTTTGGTTCTAAAGGCATTTCGTTATTTTCCCAATCATGTCACTGAGCTTTAATTTACGTACTAACACTGTAGTACTCTATGATAAAGTCCAAATCTGAATCAAACATTGACCCCCCCCCACCGCCCCCAATTACAAGGAAAGATGTAGCCTGCTGATGTGTATATTTATGACCCCATATGTAACTTGAAAACATTTTCGTTGGTTTTGAAACTGCTATTTCATTGGACGTACAACATTACATCATACATTCACAGTTGATTCAATTAACCCGCTGGAGACCGATTTGATTTTCACGATAACACACATTTTCCATAGAGCCCAACCTAGATTATCTCTACTTAGTCTCCAACGGTATGGACAAGAGAGGAAGGATATTTACTCTTAATCGTAAATGACATTACCACTCACAAACTTATGCATACACATTGCATATATTACATCAAACATTTTGCTAATACTGTACATGTGAACAATACAATTTTGTAGTGAACAATTGTAGTCTCCATGAGACCCATCAGAAGTACCCTGTGTTTCTTAAAGGCTATGGTGTCTCAATTCTCCCCTATGTGCATTATAGCCGATACCAAGCGATATCACTCCGATACCGATATCTGATCGATCGCCCTTGGATGCATACTTCCGGTTTAGGCTTATTGTACAGTCAAACGCACAAAACACATCAGTTTGAACTTTGTCAATTGTAATATTGATTGCCTCATACCCAATCAACTATGGATTGACTGGTGAACAATTTTGGAGAATTATCTGTGTCGAACTTTCTCTAAAAATGTTCCTACGCCATAGACAAGGGAATTACTCCAAAACTCTCGCCAGGGGAAAGGCCGCGAATGTGACTGTATGAGAGAGGAACGAATGTAACCACGCACACGCCGAGTCGAATGCGACGCCGTGTGGGAGGAGTCGATGCTTCGTTCATGACATATTAAATGAAGAGGCGTTGTTATATGACGAAGGACTGGAAAAAAAAATATCATTTATGAGATTTTAAGAAAGATCTTTTACCAGATCACGAGTACTTAAGCCCGTTCGATGCTGTTATCCGCGGGATTGCGGGGCAGTTAAAACCGGCAAGTTTATTTCCCAAGAATTAAGGGTAAAAAAGATTAGAGCGCCACATGCGTTCAGATTCGGAGAGCTATATGCCGATAGGGAGAATTGCCACAGCCTAATTTAATATTGTGCAAAATGCACTGCGTGTATAGAAGAAAATGCTATTCAGAAACCTTTAGCCAAGTATTAGGGCCTAGAAACACAGTTTCGTGGAATCTATACTAAATGTTAGATTTTGAGTTCTTGATCTCTACTCGCTAGTGACAAAATTTCTACTAGTCTACTAGTTTCTATCTGTTGCAGTGCAATGGAGTCTCTTTTTACCTACGGATGGCCAGTGCCACTGGGCTTAGTGCCAACAGTTTGTACACGTAGATGACCTTGCATTCCTTTGTGCCTACACATGCCGCATGGCAAGACTGGTCAACCATCTGGTATTAAACAAGACTGTGATACCCAAAACGTGAATTTGGACAGTGTCCCCGCAGTATACACTACACAACTATTGTTTTTTGTGCATTTTTCAAAATCTATGGTAATTTGGGATCTTCAGATTTTGCCAAGCAAGTTATTTTAAAAATAGGCCTAAGGCATGAATAATGATTTTGCTGTGTTGATGGGGATTGGCAAATGAGATTCCCTGCCCTTTAATGCATAGAGCAGCTTTTCAATTAAGAAACACACGTGAAAATATGAATGGGTCTTGAGATGACTAGAGTGGATAAGGCCATGAATGTCGTAAGCCACCAATATCAAACACGGATCAATTTCTGTGCTGAATCTCTTGAACACAATCGACTCACAAATTAAGGCATAAAGCATCAAAGCATACTCATCCCTAACAATATAGGGGGAAATATATGTCTGTGGTCAATAGTCAACGTAACCAGAACAACAAATCCTTACAACCTTTTCAATACAGGTTGTTAATATTTTCTTTTCATAACACATAATTTTTATGGTTTTGTCACCCCACCAACAAAATAGATGCTTCTCTATTATTGTAAACACAAAATGGACGAACCTAATGTTTGTTATACAGGGCCGTGGAAAAATACTACAGTAGAAAATTCAAACCAGTTTTAGATGGAATCTACCCCTAATTTGGAAATGTTGCACCACAAATGAATAAATGAACAGAAGTTGGAAACTGCCCATTAGTTTGAGGGTGTCAAATGGTGACAAACTCTTTGTGATGTCTTCTAATGCGTTATTAGAAGCTATGTTCTCATTGGCCAAAATAATCAAATCTAAAAGAATCTTTCTCTTTTACTGACAAATTTGTATTTCTTGGTTTGGCGAATTCAGCTTTATCACAAACACACACAAACCAATATTACCTTTCATTTCTGCCTTACATAAAGGAATAACCATCATGACTTTCCTTCCAAAACTAAGTTTTTGAAGTCAACTTCACAGAAGTATAAAGATATTTTCAGAGAGGTTATACTGAATGTTTTCAACACAGATTTTTGTCAATTAATTCCATATTATCTCACCCAAACTTGATTACACTGGTCGGCAAATGATTAAATTGTCTAATTTGGATGAAATCATCCAATGAAAAAGTTTCTTTGAATGTGTAAAGTAACCAGATAATTTTTACGGCCTAATAATTTATATATAAAAAACGGTTTCAATTACCAATAATGGGCTCTACCCATATATCAACCCTATTTTAACTGGGGCTATTTTTCAGACGGGGGTTTTACTGGGCGGGGGGTCAATTTGACCCCCCCCCCCCAGATCTCCAGCCGCCGATCAGTGCCGATCGCCTCGAAAATTGCGTCCGACATAGAGCCGGATGTAAAACTACATGACTGTATAGTGAATATTTTCAAAAAAATAATTTTTGTCCTTATTTTTTAAGTAATTAATTATGCAAAGAACGTGTATGAAATTTTGGATTTCGCCTCGTAACTCACTAAAAACAGCTGTAGATGGTAATTTTCGTGAAGATATTCATTGACATTTCAACAATTATCTACAAAAACATTGCCCGAATTGGAATAATTTCTTATGTATTTTATTGTTTGTGAATTTCTATGTATTTCCTTTGTTTTTTTTTTTGCCTTGTTTTGTCGACCTTTTTGTTTCTCTTGTTTTTTTTGATGGAAATTTGTGGGGACCTTTTGCAATCATAAACAGCATAAAATGAATTCATTTCAACCAGTAAAGCAAAATATTCATACATTTATGATTTTTGGCTGAAAACACAATTCCAGTGATTTGGTACATGAAAATCGACGTTTTGAGCAATTTTGGGTTGACATGCAGCTATAAAAGTCTGTGCAGGTCGTAACGGTAAGTATGTCCAGATTTTCGCGAAACGCGTCTCAAAAGATGCGCAAGACGTTGAAAGTAAAAGCGCGAGCGACCGTGAAAAATTCTCGCGGGCGTGTCGCTGAAATTGTCGAGGGGGGTCAAAGTTGAGCCCCCCCAGTAATTATAGCTTAATAGAACAGTGATACACAACATATTCAAGTACTAATTCAGGTACTGATTCTAGTAAACTACATGTACTAATTTTCTGGAGGTCATGATGAACAAATATCTCTGACTAAACAACAAAATGTGGAATTGAAAGAGTTTACAGGAAAAGTATGGAATGAGGACAATTGTGATGCAGCCATTCTGAACTGTAAAACAATCTGTGAATATATGGTATTACATCCAAAAAATGTCGGCTACATGCAGCAATAATTTGATTTGATTTGTAGTAGACGAAAATGTTGTTATTCACTGCATGTCATTCAATAAAGAGGGGAGGGGTAACCAATTGAAATGAAGTAAAACAATATATCTTTAAATATGTGGATTAAATACTTCAATACAAAAATATAGCAATTATTGTAATTGTGAGGTATCTTTTAATGAAACATCTTTAAATTTATTCAGCAACCACTGGAATCTATAAAACTCCAGGTCATTTTATTAAATCTGTGACTCGTAATAATTATTCAATATATGGGATAGTACATTACTGTACAGAATTCAGTATGGAAATGCACATAATACTAACACCAAAGTCTATAATTATGTAGGACTGAACAGTTACAATAAAATTGATGCAAACTACATGTAAGGGTATAGTTCGTCCAGCTAATAACTCTGTTCTACAGTACAAAGAGATTATGTTCTTTCGATTCGGTCAAATGACTTCAGCCAAAAACAGTATTGCTTATATAAAGTTAACTTTTCTCTCAAAGTTATAAAGACACCGTTGATTTGAGGAATCCTGCGTAATATTTTCAGCTGATGTTTAAAAGTCATGAAGAAATGACCAAGCATAATAACCCAGACTGATTTGCAACAACATTCTGTTAAATGGTACTGAAAACGAGAAAATACAATATAAAATACATTTAAAAAGGTGACAATAATCCAATAAATGAAGAATATATGTTTTCAATATAATTTTGTTTTAAGAATGGCATATATATCATGGCAAGACATTTTTCTTTACAATTTAACAGATAGTTTTTTTTTCTTCCAAAAAATTATGATTTTATGAAAATATACGAAATGTGTCAAACATTATACAATACATAACAAATATCTAGTACAGACTTACTTGATAGTGCATATCTATGCATTATGTGTTATGCTTTATGGTTTTCTTTTGCTATTCTACGGCAAAGGTGCAAGATAATCTTAAAGGGCAAAGAATAAAGCCACTACAAACAGCACTGGTGTGCTTTCATATGTTAAAAGTCATATTTTGCTATTGTTTGACAAAAATAAAATCAAATAACAAGACCCCAGCCCAAGATATCTCATACTAAGTCTTGAATGGGTTAATTAACTGATTGATTGCTTATTGTGTCTCAGATAACAAATTAGCAAAAAAAGTAATTACATGTAGATCCTATGTGTCATAATATCCAAGCAAATTCATGAAAGCCATGAAATACGAGATTACCTCTTTTTAAACAGATATTATTCCCTTGCTTACGTCAAACACATAGAAAACCCTTAAAAAATGACTAGAAAATAACACAAAAGTTAACAAAAATATGAAAGCTTTTTCTCTTAGCTGCGTCAATATTATGGAATGTGATCTTGATAAAGAAGTATACTTTTTCAAGTTGAATAAATCTTGTTCAGTTAAAGTAAATCCTAATTCCACAGGAGATCATTTAATTGTATTTTAGTTTGGGTAGAAGATGTGATATACAATTTGAAATTATATGAACAGTTACACACTAAACAATTAACAATTAAGAATGACTTAATTTGAAATGAAAAGATGAAAGAAACAATGTTTTTATGAAAGAAAATAAAAGAAAGAAAATAAAAGAAAGAAAATCTTGGTTTGTACATGTTAATGTTGATGTCATATGTTGATGACTATCTTAATTTGTAAATATCTGGATATCATGACTCTATTTGGAGTTTTGTGATGAAGTACACACAATCTGGACTGGACTACAATAAAACACACACAACACACACACAATCAAATTTTGAGGATAAAAAATACTTCCAAACACTGGACTTAATGTGGAATTTCAGCAAATCTTCAAGTCCAGATTGAAGCCCAAACTCAAGTAACCCACAAAGAACGACCCTCCTGTCCCCATCCACGGCAAAAATGTAATATATACAATATGCTTGATATCCTAATAAGCAAAAGCAATGATATACATACAAGTACCATCTTTTGCGCCATTTCCATTAATTTTCAAAAACTATGTTTTTCCCAATTCTTTGGTGTCCAGCATGTCCTTTCCCATTGTAATCTACATGTACTTTGCCAATGCGTTTAGAAAGCATCTTTGAAAGATATAAGTAAGTAATGGACCTGTTAACTAAATTTCATGCATACGTTCTTAACAAATTATATCCCTAACAATCTGAGAGCTAGCAAAAAGTTTGCCTGACCATGGCAAGATCTAATGAATCCAACTTGGATTCCAGACCTGTATTCATTATAAACGGTTTATGGAATAGCTCATCACTAGGCCCCCCAAGGAAGAGAAATCCAGAAATTTAAATATATTAGAAAGCAGGGGCCTGTTTCATAAAGCTGTTCGTAATTACGCATGACTTTACGAATGACTTGAAATATGGCAAGCCAACTGTGATTCTAAAACTATTGAAATCACATCTGCTTATGTTGAAATATACAAACATAGATTAACATTCTAACTCTTAACAACCATTTAACAAGTATTTTAATGCAAACTTTATTTTGGGGGCAAAATGTAATTGAAATTAATCATACTGACATAAAGTCATGTGTAATTTTACGAACAGCTTTATGAAACAGGCCCCTGGTGTATTTATTCAACATTAATTGCTGTTTTGTTCATTTCGTCTTGAAATTGACCATGAAATGAACACACATTTAGGCTTCTTGGCAAAATATAATAGCGAATAAGAAATAATTTGCTAAAAAACGTTAGATGTCACCCGGGTGTAGCAGATGCAAAAATGCTATGTGTACTGGCACAAGGACATACACAATCATATCTATGGAATTTACATACAATTAGGAATTATAATTTATTATATTACAAAGTGATATTAGATATATATAAATATGTGACTATGAATATGATAAGGTTAGAGTCTATCAAAAGAGTTAATTCTTTGAAGAGTTTTTTGCGCCGCCGAACTTCTCATTATTGATCCGTCGCTAAGGAAACCGCTGCTTTGACTGAGAGGCGAGTCCATGTCGGAGCTGTTGCTACGGAGATCCATTAATGAGGGCGGGACGCTTCTCCACTTGGAGATGGGGGAATTAGGAGTTGCAATGTTATACTGCAGGGGGAAAAAAGGAATAAACCACATACAACCCAAACTACAAAACAAAAGCATTGGTGCATTTTCCAGTTTTATTATATTAAATATGATTCTGAGCAAAGTAAAGAACAGCATAACAAGAACACGAACTGCTTTAAAACCATCTTTTAATACTTGTTATTCTGAAATGACATATTTGCATTAACTCTTAAAGGTAAATGACATGATTTAGGGTAGTCCTCGACTTGGGGTGAGACTATTCTTGAATCAAGTAAACTGTGCAAGGATTCTACAGGGAAAATTTGATACTCAAAAGGTTAGCTTGTTCTAAAATAACTTCAATCTGAACGCCTTGTGACAGAAAAATCTGTTGTGTAGGGTTCTACGGAACATATTTTTATCGGGGCTCGAGAGAAACAAAACACTAGTGTGTTCATGCTTGATTTGGCTTACGTAAATAAACTCAAGACAAATCCTTCCCGCCCGGAGATCCACTCCAGCTGCTGTATCCATTGTTATATCTTTCAACCAGTTTGGTTCGAGAGGCATTTTTTTGTTTCTCCCAATCATGTCACTACCCTTTAACATGTAGCTGGTGCAATCTTGCACCACAAAGAGTACCTTTTTTTATCAGTGCTATAATAATAAAAGTGATAACAGTAAATTAATTACTTCTACTTCTACATAGAAGAGGAACACACCTCACTAAATCATGAATAAAAATGGTAGAGTTATATTGGATATTTTCCAACAAAGAAATTTTAACCCAGATTTGTTTGCAAAATGGGTAAAACACGTACATTTGCAGATATTGATTCAAAATAAATAATTGCACAAAATTCATTGTAGCATTAAAAAAAAATCACAACATTATGAGAAAAATCACATATTTAGACAGGGTATACTTTATTCTACAACTTTTGCACACAACACCTTTCTTCATCGTGTATGTGTAGGAAATAATAGCTGTTTAAAGTTTAAACTGTAGTAAAATCTTACAGTTGCTTAATGCAGCATTGTGTAAAGATGCTTGACATGTTAAGAGTTAAAGAGTACTACCTTCTCCGATACAGACATATGTCTGAAAGAATATAACATTAAACACTGTACTTATTTCTCTGATAACACAAAGCATGTCTGAACTTACCTTAGTAGCTAGAGACAAGCATATAGGAACCAGTCTAACTATACACAGCATCAGGCTTTTAGTTTCCAAAATGGTGCTGTCAACCTGAAAAAGAATAGCAGAGAGATGGTATCAATGTAAATAAGTACAGGTGACTCCCATTATAATGATGTCCTCGGGACCAGCAGTTTTCTTTTGATGTATCGAAATTTCGTTAAAACCAAACAGTGAAAGTACGTGTACATGTATATAAAGATGTATACATAATAATTTTGGGACATAAATTTCTCCTTCGTTGTGTAAGGAATTTTGTTATAACTATGTTCGTTATAATGGGAGTGTACAATATGTTACCGAGGAGAGGTAAAGGTTCTTCAAGCAAACAAGACAGAACACCTAGAATGACTTTAAATTGACTCATGTTGATATTTACAGGTAAATCAATGGAATTCAAAATATCAATATGTACATGTGTAAGTGACACTGGAATATTAGTTTTAACATGGTATTGCAAATCGAATTCTTCAGCAAGTATAATTTTGACTGTATTCACATCCATATAGCATCTGTTGTTTTAACTGTAAGATGCTTTCATACAGGAGTATGTTTGTGTTTTCAGATATAAGTTTTGCTATATTCATATTTTACAAGCAATACACCATTGGAAAGGCTAGACTACACACAGTATCT
>JZLH01S0268926.1:21555-32561 GCA_001188425.1 Eucidaris tribuloides
CACACTCGAACTATCTAAATATATTTGGGCAAACAAAGAGGTTATATCATATGCTATTTGCTCTGGGATGCAATTAAAAGCAAGAATAAAAATGTTTTCATCACACAAGAACACAAACAAGATTTTACACATTTAAGTTTATGACACAAGAACAACCTGATGCATTGTTTTCTTTGTTTCGGATTCATCCATGTTTTCAGTATAAACATACAAATACAAATGTTATTGCTTCTGCATTGTTCTTATTATCATATATTTTAAGATGATTATGTTTTAGCATCAAACTACCATGTCTGTTATGCCAAGAAAAATGCTCCCAATGTACATAATTCATTCTTAGTGTTTCATTCCACATGCAGTTGCTTTATGTACACCAGTTAATCAAAATATAATAATTTCTTTCCATGCATTAACATTTTGTCATGAAAATCAAGTGCTGAACATGCAATTTCCCTGAATAATGAAAAGTTTGAAGATAAAATCTACATCATATGATAATAAATGGAACCTCTATGGACAATGAAATACAGTTTCCCAGAATAATAATAACAATTTTGAAGAAAACAAAAATTAAATAATGATAAAATAAGCTTATGAACTTTATGAAAAGAATTTGTGTCTGCTTTTGAAGTTTAACCTTTTCTTGGCTAACAGTGGATCAATTTAGTAATTAAACATAAACTGCACAAACATGAGAATATAAACAAATGATCAATTGTGACTTGTATGATCTCACAGATTTGTGTCACCTGATCACCTGACATAAGTCAGCTGATCAGGTGACACTGATCATGTGATCTCTCACAGTTTGACCAGCATGACTTGAGATGGGTTTACCTGGGAGTCTAGCTTGACCGGTTTGGCAGTTTTGGCCGTGGTGCCATGTTTCTGTGTGGGGAATACATGTTTCATGGTGCATGGTTAATGGAGTGAAAATGGTTAGACGTGGTTGGTCAGATGTGCAAGGTGATGCATCAAAGAAGTTAATAATGGTTAATGGTAGTTAACTGTCACTGCAGGATGGGAAGTGGATTATCATAATGGAGAAATTAATGGTCCCATGAAATCGGTGATTAGAGAGACCTGATGTGGTTCAATTATATAGTACTGAAAAAGATTAACACTTTGGGTGCTCGACTAAAATCAAGGCATGTTTAAAAAAACTGGATTTTTTTTTGAGCTATGTGAATGACCTTCCAAATGATATATGCTTTTCTCTGAAATATCTTTCAAATGTCTTTTAAACACATATAGGATATTCACGTTCTTTCATCTGAATAGAAAATATAACTTGAAGTCTATTCAGTGCGAATGAAATTTGAATTGAGGTGAAAATAATCATCTTCTCGGCAAAACCAGTTGAGTTTAACCTGGACAAACTGGTGTGCCATCAGCACACAAAGAGTTAATGACAACATTATTCTGAATCGAATAAAATATATAAATATAACACTTGTCACTCAAATAAAGATGTCCCATACATTATAACTAAGTGTGAATGTTTAAACCAAAAGATAAATCATTAAGTATTAGCATACATGATATAAACTGTTGATTTATCTATCCAAAGTCAAGACAATAATGCATAGACTAGCAGTCCTGCTACATATCATTTGTAATGCATTGTCTAAAGTAAAGAAAAAAGCTATCTACATTGTACTACACAAGACAAGTATGAATCTAGAGAGAAAAGAAGCAAACTTGTTATAGAACTACTGACAAGCACTTCAACAAAACTCATCTAAAATCAGGAAAGAAGCATTATTTTCAGCTCCTTTCATTTCTAGACTACATTAAGTACGAGGGAGATGTATTGACTAAACTATAGGGTAATCAAAAATTAAAAGGAAATTAAAGCTTTTTGTTGACTGTAGAATAAACATGGAGTGACAAGATAATAAACTTTGATGACATAGTGAATATGGCCATGAATATTCATGAAGTATGAAAGGTAAAACAAGATCATGAATAGTAATAAGATCATGAATAGTAATAAGATCATGAATAGTAATAAGCCATTAATGGTAATAAGATCATGAATAGTAATAAGAATTTGAACAATACTAAAATGATGAATAAAAATATGAAGATAATAAATGAAAATAATGGCTGGGTATAAGATATCCAATTTCAAAGTCACCTGCATTCTGTAAATGAATGATTTGTGATTGTGATTTTAATAAATGAACAGTGATATCTGTAATAAACATGATTAATTGAATTCAAACCATAAACAAGTTGCTATACATAAATGACAAAAAAAAAAACACAGGAGAATGTAATTAAATTATGTGATTCATAATTAATGAACTTCACCTGAAAAATTATCAAATCAGATATTAGAAATACAGTATTAAGTCACCCTATGTGATAAATTACAATGATGATGAAATTGATGATGATATACTTGTAAAGTTTCAAATTCAGAAGGCATATACTGTATAAAGAGCTATCACATATATTGGAATAAACACAAACATGTGCATTCTTTTTTAAAATATGGCATGAATTTAGTTTGAATTTCTCTTTTTCATTATTTTCCTGAAAGAACACATATATTGCTTGATTTTACACATTTCTCTTGATTTGGTTACAGTACATATTATTTAATTCCTTCCACTGTGGTAAATTTTGTGTTCCTCTTGGTTTCTGGGGTTTTTTTAACTCAAGGAGATTTATACTAAATCTAAAGAAGAGAAATGTATAATATCTGTGTAAGGTTTTTTTTTTACAATGATGAAGGCAAAGACTCATAGTTTTCAGCAGTGTAGTGTAAAACTAATGATGGAAAATGCCATTCCAAAACAAATTTCAAACTTGTAAACTGATAAATGAAAGTTTATTGAATTATATGTATATTCATTTAATCTTCATTATACAAATATGCCATTACTGACTATGAAATTGAAGATGATAAAATATGACAATATGAGGTCTTTCATGAAATGTATTACACTTTTGTGAATGACTGAAAAACTGAAAATATATGGAATGCATGAGATTTTATTCAGGTTTTCTTCACCTTATGTATGAGAGAAAAGTGTCTGAAAGATTTAGGAAAATACATGGATGATTGACAAGATACAGGAGTTTGTCAAATCTTCAGTCATGGATTTATTTTTTTAAAGGATTGCATTACATTTTAAGTTACTCTGATGATCAAATTCCAGTGAAGCTATGCTCCTGACCATTAAAAACTGTGATGTTCATAATTATTTATATGAAGATTTTGTTGACCCCTGAAATAATAATGAATAAAAATATGGTTTGAGATTTCATAAGTTGTTTTGACTGTATCTATTCTATCTGAAGTTTATCATAGTTTCATTTGACTTTTACTACCAATATGTTAGAGTCTTCCCTTCAGGTAATTGTGAACTCCAGACACACAGAATGGGGAAGTGTTATATCAGAAGCAAAATTTACTTGCCCTGGGCAAGCCGGCAAGTACTAGTGTGGAGCCCTGGTTATATTCATTTCAGACCTGCCAATAGTGGCATGTTTCAATCAAGGTAATTTCAAACAGCAGTCATCTTTTACAAATAACCTGCACGACAATAGCTCAGAAGTCCTTCATTAATCAGAGAGATATTTGTTTGTCAAGATGAGAACCATATCAGACAGTTTTCAGAGAAATTCCAGCAAAATTAGGGAGACTTGGCAATTCTGTCCTTTCATCTAATGCACCATGGGAAATATCAAAATGCTACACAGTACTTTCAGATCATATGTTTTTAATTCACACACTAAAACTATTTTTTCCAGGCACAAAAACACTGCATTTCAAGTCACTTGTTTTGCAAGTTGCAACCATGCATTGCATACCTCAAACACTAAACACTACTAGATTTCTAGTCATACTTATTCAAGGGAAAGATTAAAACCCCTCAAAGTCACAAGATCGAACAAAATAGATGATAACCAAAGATTGACTCTCAGATATTTCCCACAATGCAATAGGAAGATGATTATAGACAGAATTTGAAGAGTACATCTACATGTACACTATATCTCTACAGAGTTGAAATTAAATCACCAACATTTCAATTTTTGGTTGTTATAGCAACAGTCAAGCATCATTTGTTTTCAACATAACAAAATACATTTAGTTATTATCAAATGAATTTCATCGATCAAAAATTCTTCTTCAGTTTCTGAACTGTGCAAGATAGCTGAAGAACATAGTTGAGATTAGGAAATGTGTTCAATAATATATTCATCAATAATTACTTTTATGACTGATTGAAGAAATGACAAACTCTTCTACCAAGGCAAGGTGTATCTAGTAATGGTGACAAATACAGGCTAGACATATACTTACTATGTCGGGCTAAAAAAAAATAGAGGGTGGTGCAGAATCAAACAAAATTAAAAATTAAATTAAAACAAAACAGGTGCCAACAATTCAAACAACGAACAAAAATAAGATATCTGGTGTGAACATAAACTAACATATTATTCGCTATTCTGTGGTACAATTATTGCTCTTGACGATTAAAACCCTTCTCTGCGAAGAAAATCTATCTATAGGTGATTTTGTAATTCAAAACTTGTAACTATTTAATCAGTATCTTTAAAGTACAATGTAAACTACCAGAAAAGTGTTCAATTATATTCTTCATATCTCACTCCACAAACTTGAATTCTAATTTTTTTGCGGATATAAGTAATGGTCAAACTTAAGGTGTATAGATATATATATTGCTATGGATATTCATAATTGTACTCAACCAAAAGAAAAAACAAATGGGGTATTCTTAAATTCTTAAATCACTAATATTTACTTACATTTACTATTTATTTGGAGTTAAATTTTAGTTACAAGTAAAACAGCCTAAACTTAAAGTTATTTGTATAGTTCACATGTGATTATTAATTATCTATTACAGGTATCAATGATTAACTTTCAGCTTCAAAAGAAATAAATTATACAATTAAGATGTACAGATTCTACACTATCTAAACAGAACATACTGAAAACTATTAACAGCTATATTTTGAGGAGTTATGAAATCCAAATTTGCTGAAATCATTGCAAAATGTGTTCAGAGAAAGTGAGGGTGGTTCTAACCAACTATTATAACTAACTACATGATGTTGTTATCAAGTGTAACTAGGGCTGAGAAGCAAATGTTAGTGATCACAGAAAAAAACAACACAAAAAAGTAGTCAATGTAACACATGTGCTTAAATCATCAAAATCACAGAAAATATGTAATTCACCAAATCTGCAAAATATAAGACGCTGGTAAAAATTAATGAAAAAAATCAGTTGATGCAAATCATTCATTTAATTCTAGAGAAAAATGTCTTCAGCGTGGTAGGTCGGCACTGCTTGGTCCAGTCATGGCGACTTTCAAACTGTTTGTTTGTTACAAGATGCTTTTACTCCTCTTAAAGGTGAGTACCAAATCTTGTCTAGACACACAATATGCTTAAAAGTGTATGATTGCACCATTTCATAGAGTGGCCTACAAATTGTGTACTAGAGCAAGACAGTTTGTAAATTGATGCATCATATACATGTATACTGTATATGTACATATATTGTGGAATATTAATTCTGCCTAGACATTCTCAACTTATCCCTACCATAAGCACAAAACCAGATCCATATGTATAGACCTGTTTGCTTTCAAGAATGTGATATGCACCATAGCTGGGAGGTTTCTAGAGCACAACAAAACATGATGCAATAACTTAACCCGTTGCCTGCCAGATTCTTAAAATCCATAGAGTTAACACAGGGCACATCCGGTTCCCGTAGCCAACGGGTTAAGTTAACAGCTGTTCCTGAACTAAAGAAATGCATAGATGAAAATACTCATCTTTTGTTATATTCTTGGAAGCCCCCCAGTTATGGAGGATGAAGCAATATTATCTCATTCTCAAAACTAAGCAGGTTTATATATCCACATGAACTTTAAAATGACTCAGAATAGACAGTTTAAAATTGGTTTAAAGGCTTGCAGTGTCTGTATTATGAATATGTATTATGCACTGCACACTTTAATGAAGACTACTCATGAATATGTACACCAAAACAGAAAGAAGAGCAAATGCATGATGGGACAAAATAATAGCACTCCACACTGGTGACTATGCCCCTTTAACAAAAGACAGCGTTGGGAATGAAATTATGTAAAGACTTGCAGATTACAGGGAAACTTGTGTCTTTCAAAACGCATGACGGGAGTACATGGTAATTTCTGCTGTATCAGAAAACTACAATTATAAACAGTTTTTAGTGATTGTGTCGGAATGCAAAATGCATTTAAAATTCAAGGTGCTGTGCTGGTAACAACTTTCAGCATGCAGTACGTGAATGAAATAAGATAATAAAATGAAATAAAAATAAAAGAAATGAAAAAGAAAGAAAATGTAGGTGGAATTGATTTGTGTTATGTGCTATATAGACTTACCCCTGGCCTTGGAAGAGATAGATACACTTGTTTGTTGTCTGGAAAAATTAAAGAAAAGATGAAAAATAAAAACATAAACAAACTAGAAATATCACTGAAGGTGATTAATACCCCCCGCCCCATCACGTCCCTGACTTATTGCCATAATATGCTGTTACCATGGCAACGCAGTTTCCATCACATTCAAAAAATTGTTTGGAAAGGTTACACACACAGCAACAAAGCAATCAATTTAGCCTAGCAAACCAGAGAGTTGATAATAAAATAATGATTTATATAGTGCATTTTTCATATGTAAATATACATGTCCACCTGCTTAAGTATTATTATTACCTAGCAGGCTTTTGCCTAGCTGCTTATTGGCACAGTGGCATTTCATGGAATAAATTCCTGCCAGGTACTCATTTTCTACACCTGAATCAAGAGAGACAACCCTGTGCATAGTGATTTTTCAAACAATATGAAAAAAAAATAGAATTTTAATCCAATGTGATATACACAGTCATCCAATTTTGTCTCCTACTCAAGGTCACCACTTTATTAGAGATACATATGAATGACAATGAAAGGGAAAATAAAAGTGAAGTACATTATATTATTTAAAGTGTGGATGATGGTATGGAAGATACATGTATTTTGTAGATGATTAATTTGCTGTGGAGACCTTGATGGGCTTTATCTAGTGCAATACTGGCACTAACTTTGGATTTTAACGTGAGAAGTTCTATGGCCAGGAGATTTTGCAGTGATTAATTAATGGTTGTTTTTTTTAACCTTTTTGGAATCTTTACCCTCCAAAGCCGAGTTTTCTTGGTATTCAATACATCTTTTTACTGTATATTAAATCGGTGAATTCCCTAAAGAAAATTTCATGCAAGCTTACTAACGAGCATATTCTTGTTTAACATATACACTTTCAATGCAATAATGTTCTGAATAATTAAAATAAGTAATCAACTGCTTATGTTTTTAAAGATTCAATAATAACGCAGTACTTGTAAACTTTAATATGGAGGAAGATCAGAATTAATTTCCTGTAGAATTTATCTGTTGGTTTGAGTAAGTAAATTTTGATTGTGTTTTCATTTGAAAAGAACAGAAAAAAAGTAAAGCGAGTTATAATTCAGTCAAAATTACAAGAGAGTGAGTGGGAGATTCAAACTGACCAAGTGCAGATGCCTATCAAGAAAGCTGTTACTTGAAAGTTGAGTGACAGAAACTCTTAACTTGCTGCACTACAACTATTGTGTATAAATATGTGTGGAAAACACAAATTAGAAACCTGCAGGTCTTTCTGTGACTTGCATTCCATGAACTTAATCCCCATAGGATATCTTGTACTTTTCTAATTTTGTAATTGCCTTCTGCAAAAATACAGAGGTCGAATAATTCAGACATTATTTCAGATGGATATTTGCCCGCACCCCCAGGACAACCTATTGGTATAACCCGATTAGCTCCTAATGCACTGGAAATGGAAACATCCATTTAACTTCAGGGGTATCAGGGGAGGGATAGACTGAAGGGTTAAATTACCTCAATTGGACAGTGTTGTTTACTTCATATATTTATCAATACCCTGTCGAGGTCGAATAATTCTGACATTATTTCAGACAGACATGTGCCCGCACCCCCAGGACAACCTATTGGTATAACCCGATTAGCCTCTAATGCACTGGAAATGGAAACATCCATTTATCTTCAGGGGTATCAGGGGGCAGGTAGACTGAAGGGTTATATTACCTTGATTGGACAGTGTTGTTTACTTCATATATTTATTAAAACCCTGTCGGGCTTGGGGAAAATGAGACAGTGGAAACATCTCAATAATTGATTCACAACCACAAAGGTAGGTATATCTGTAGGAATGAGGGCCAGTCTTACTTGTTTTACCGAAGCAGGAGTCGTTGACCTCTTTGACCAGTAAGCTGATGTCGTTGACCTGGCATTCCCAGGCATCGACGAAGACATCCAGGTTCTCCTTGGCTATCTTGCTGCTGGGGTTCATCGCTAGGGTGATGGCTGCCCCGGTCACCTGTGAACACCGCAAACAAGAATAGATTGGTTATGGACAGTGATGATAGCTGCTTTATTCGAAAGTATTATGCTAGCTTTAAAGTAGGGAATCTCCTTTGCACTCCTCCCACAGCACAGCCAAACATCACCCATGCCTTTAGGCTATTTATGAAGAACTTGTCTCTGAAAACTGAAGATCAGTAATTACCTAGAGTTTGAAAATGTGCAAAAAATTGCTGTTCAGCACATGTTTTATGGTAGGAATTTTTGTCTTTACAAGACAATAATTCAAATCAAAGTTTAATGGTCACTATAATTCCGCTCAAAATGAGTGTCTAGTTCATATACTTTGCTGAAGGTTCCTAAATGGTACCTTTTTTCTCTATACCAGTGTATTATCTTGCTGCTAGGGTTCATAGTCAGGGTGATGGCCGCCCCTTCACCTGGTGCCATAGACAAGAATAGTTATAGATTGGGTTGTGGACAATAATGATAGCTGCCTTATTCAAAGTAATAGCACTCTGATCATAGCTACCAGGTAGATCACAAGAAGATAAAAGCTGCCCTGATGAACGACCACAGATAAATACCACTGGAAACTGTTTACTATGAATTACGATGAGGTCCTAAACATTTCTATTGATTGAGAGGATATTACGGTCACAAAACTTAAGTTTCACTAAAACTGCATCACATTTATCTTTGACCAAAATTCAAGCTAGAAATATCACAGAAGGTGATTAATACCCCCACCCCATCCAGACCCTGATTTATTGCCGTAGTATGCTGATACCATGGCAATGCAGGTTCCGACACATTAAAAAAAAATGTGTCTTGCTTATTTTCACCCCAAGACCAAAGTGTGTGCCAAATGTCATGAGAATTAGTCAAAAACTGAGGAAGTAGTTCAATTAACAAGTATTTTTACCTGAATTTATTGCCATAATATGCCATTACCATGGCAACGCAGTTCCTGACAAATGCGAAAAATGTGTCTTACACATCTTCACCGCAAGACCAATATATGTGCCAAATATCAAGAGCACTGCATAAGAAATGAGGATGAGGCCTAATGCATGTTTTCACAGATAGCCAGTGGTATCAGAAAATGGTTTTATGTCACATTCAGTCTTACAGGATGTCCTTAACATAACACTAGTGTTGTATCTGAGACCTCAGGTCCCGAGACCAAGGCCAATCCAAAATACAACCTTTCCAGAGGGTTTGTTCTGATGACTCGGACCGAGACCGAGACTGAGGCCACCAGAAATTGACCTTTAGGCCGGTCTCGGATTCAACACTGCCTAACACCCACCTGAGAGTCCAGTACTGCTATGTTCCTTTCTGCATGGTCAGCGCTAATGGTCAGCGGGGCTATACTGGCCACGTGACCAAGTAACCTGCACACCTGGACAAATACAAACAGAAAATAACATGATAAATTGAGTCTTAAAAGTAAATGACATGATTGGGGGTAGTCCTCAACTTGGGGTTAAAACTAGCTATTCTAGAATCAAGTTAACTATACATGGATTCTGCTGTGAAAAGTTTGTAGTCAAAAATTGACTCATTTCAAAATAACTTCCATCAGTATGCCCTGTAACAAACAAATCTCTTGCGTAGCTTTCTGTGGGGTTTAATTCTCTCGAGCCTCGAGAGAATTAAACTGCTGGCCTGTTCATGCTTGACTCTCCTTAAGTAAACAAACTCAAGACAAATCCTTCTGGCCAGGAGATCCACTCCAGCTGGTGTACATTTGGTTTATCTTTCAATCAGTTTGGTTCTAAAGGCATTTTTTATTTCTCCCAATCGTGTCACTGGGCTTTAAAGAGCATTGACATGATTGGGAGAAGTAAAAAATGCCTCAAGAATCTAACTGGTTGAAACATACATTAATGTATACACCAGCTGGAGTGTATCTCCTGGCTGGAGGATTTGTCTTCAATTTGGTTTCTTGTGGAGAAACAGAAGCGTTCATTTACCAGTATTGAATTAATCTGGTGTCTGGATAGAAATTGACCCCATATAAAGCCACACAACAAATCTGCCTGTCACAATCATTACTGATTGAAATAATAAACATTTGACCATGAAATTTCAACAGCAGACACCTTTAACATACTTGATTCTAGAGTAGTTTTATCACAATGTAACAACTTCCTCCAATCCTACTATTTCCCTTGAACATTCAAGCATTTTTTTTAATGGCGGCACATGAACAGCAGTCATAAAAAATAATGGTAACTTTATTGAAAAACAAAATTTATAGCTACTTTACATGACCCATTACAAGCTCTGATATCAACAATATAACACCCATCCCAAAAATGTTAGAGATATCACAACATAAATGTAAAAGTGTTATTTCACCCCACCCCACCCCCAAAGAAACAATGAACCAAACAGACAAAATATATTTACTGCTTCACAGACCATGAAATACGATGTTATTAGGACACTCTCTAACATTTCACGTCATGTAATATCCAATCACATTTTTCAACACCGATAGTTATGAGCTTGATCATAAAAGTACATTTGTGGGTCGCACTACACAACATACGGACT
>JZLH01S0268993.1:0-10471 GCA_001188425.1 Eucidaris tribuloides
AACGGCTTATCGGATATTGATGTAACTTGGGTGAAGTAAGTGTTATAATGTACCAATGAACTGATCATAGTTTGGGGTTTAAGGGTCAAAGGTCAAAGGTCACGAGGACCCATACTTAATATCTTTACCACGATAACTTGAGAACGGCTTATCGAATATTGATGTAATTTGGGTAAAGTATGTATTACGGGGCATAGATGAGATTTCAGAGTTGAACGGTCAAAGGTTACAATGCCCCGTACATTCAAAGTTTGGAATTGGACGGGGGTGCGGAGGCATACCCCATCGGCTGCGCGCAGTCGAATTGCTCTAGTTTTTATTTGAAAGGTTCATGCCCAAAGGTCATATCACACCAATAACAGATTCTGAATGTCTTTAGTTTTTTTTTTGTATTAATTAATGAAAAATCTTGGGGGAGGACCCGAGATTTGGACTATATTTTACATAACATCCAAAGGGTTAATAAGGCATAAAGGTTATCTGAATTATACCTCATCAGAAAGAGAAGACTCTGATCTTTCTGATGAAGTATAATTCAGCTAACCTTCACATCTTATTAACCCTTTGGATGCTATAATATTAAATTTAGTTAAACATCTCGGGGGTCCCCCCGCCCCGAGATTTTTCATTTATTAATAACAAACAAAAAAACTAAAACTAAAGGCATTCAAATTCTGGTATTGGTGTGATTATGACTTTTGGGCATAAACTTTTCAAATAAAAAAAATCGCCAAAACTAAACTTGCGCTTTAATTCATTCAGCATACTTTGAGAGTGCCTGTCTGCCACATCCGTAACTGTATCTCTCACATTATGGTTGGCATCAAAGCAATTCTCTTAAAACTTCTGACAAAAAGGTGACCAATTAATGTCTGGCACAACAGCTTACACCAGAGAAAAAATACACAGGGGCTCGGGGCGATTTCGCCCCCGAAATGGCAAAAGAGCCCCTGAAATTTGCAAAAGAGCCCTCGTAAATTACCATAGGGTTCTATACAAAGAGTATCTGGAACATGAAAAGTAGCCCCCGAAAACAAAATTTTATTTTTCCCTGCCTTACACAAGGCTAATTATTTGACTATTTTTCTCCATGCTATAAACTGAGCTCCATTATAGTACAATCAACTAATACATGTTAGTCAGTGTAGTGTGCATGGAGAATGTGATCCATGTCAATACACTACCATAGGAGGGAAGTCAAACAAAGACTATGTTAGGAACTTCCAGTAAGCCGAAACGTGACCAACATGGGAGACACAAAAACAAAGAGGGTGGTCTCTGGCTTTTTATTATATGTTATTGATAGTTTATTACCCCAGTAATTAATATAATCTGGTTGAATTATTATATATCATCCAGACGAGAAAGTTAACATTGCACGTGTAGGGAGTTTGTTTTTCCGTGTTGTTCTGCCTCCGGAAAGAGGCGAAGAGACAACGTCTGTTTTTTCTGTGCTCCGGTCGTAGCTCGAATATAAACACTGTAGGGTGTTTTCCTGACGGAAAAAAACCGGTAAAAACCGGCGGAAAAAAACCGCCTGCGGAAGAAACTGCCAACCCTGAACTTGGGTGAAGTATGTATTATTAGGCACCAATGAACTGATTAGATTTTGGAGTTGAAAGGTCAAAGGTCGAAGGTCACAAGGCTCCATACTTTGTGTCTTTACCACGATAATATGAGAACAGCTTATCGGATATTGATGTAATTTGGGTGAAGTATGTATTATGGGGCATAAATGAAATTTCAGAGTTGAACGGTCAAAGGTTACGATGCCCCGTACATTCAAAGTTTGTAGTTGGACGGGGGTGCGGAGGCATACCTCATCGGCTGCGCGCAGCCGAATTGCTCTAGTTACTTATATATTTTGTGGTTTTTTTACTTTATTTTAATAATCCATTGTGTTTTTATTAGTTAATATTCGTTAACACATTCATTAAGATTCATTTATTTTTATACATTATTAATAACACTTTGGGTGCTAACGGCGCTCCAGCTCCCCCACGTGTAACCTCAAAGGTGTACTATCGGCTTGCCGGTTCGCCGAAAAGACAATTGGTTCCATACCTTTTAATTCGAATGGCAAACGTCACTGAAGTTTCCAACAATTATATTCATCGTATAATGAAAACACTTTGAACCAAATGAATAAGTTAAAATGTCTTGTCTCGGTAGCATTTCGATGTTTACTGAAAGTCATACACATAAACTCCCTGGTTAACACACCTGGATTTTTAGCCCAGCACCCAAATTGTTAAACACCTATCATTTTGTTTCACTACGCCGAAAAGAACTCGTACATCCGAAACGATTTGCCAACATTGTTTTTAATTATAAAACATTCATTTATATCCATGTAGCTGGTGTAACCTGTGAGAATTACTGCAGAAATGGGGGATTTTGCGCGATTGTCGGTTACAGTTCCCGTAATTGCAGGTAAATATACTAAAGCTCCAAAGGCATATGCTTTGTAGAATCAGGTGATATGATTATTTGATATCTAGTTGTAATGACAGCACAGTGGATTCAAATAAGAATTACATTGTACTCTAAAACAAAGGATATCAAAGGATGACAGATAGTAAAGAAAACAAATAAGCCATTGACCTTTATGATTTCGAATGATCCGAGAGCTATACATGGTGTCCGTACGTCCTGACATGTATCCAAGGATTCGAAATTTTAGTATAGGGAAAGTTCTTACCATAGGCGTAACCGTAAAGGGAGGGGGCTGAAGGGGCCATTGCCCCATCTTGATTGGCAAAATATATATCACAAATGAAATAAGATTCGTTATTCGGACTGTACAAGATACGACCTACCTTTTCCACAGGCATGTATTTTGCACATGACACCTGGCAGTCTTCAATCGTTACTCGTTGGAGACGATAGGATTTCACTAATACGCATTCTCCATACACCCTAACCCGAGATATCTCGTTCTTGTTCTCCAACGATTTAATATTCTTAAAATGTTGGTTTCATTTGACAAACTTTTATGAATGGTCCATCTTGTAGAAAACCTGTAGTTTCGTCACTGCTTCTTAAAAATTGAGTATGAATACGACAAGCAAACTGACAAAAAAAAAACATATGAATAGAGACGAAAATGAATATTCAAAACGCACCACCGCACCCCCCCCCCCGAAAAAAAAAAGAAATTGTCTGTCTGTGATCTATATTTTTAATGTACGTAATTATTAATCATTTTGTTCATTTTTTATGAACAGTTGCACCGATGGATACGACGGACTAGTCTGCGAAAATGGTAAGAGTGCTTTTAGTTATTACCTAACTTTACTCAGTATCAATTCAACATTGTTTGGGGACTGCCCCTGCTTTTGATTCTAAGAAAAATCCAAACTACATTGCTATTATTTGCTTCTATTAGTGAAGAAAAATGACTAATTCAATATCAGTGCACAGGATAGGTTGATTATTTGTGCTTTGCAGTTTTATTAGATTGATATTTACTCCTTTGGATTAAGCAAAATGGATCTACAAACTTCAAGTACATAGTTCTAGTCGTCCGAAATTTGCTTTGGCTGTTTTCCAGGGAAGAGGGTGAGGGTAAATGTCTGGGTTGTAGATGGTGGGATAGAAGTATAATTATTCAAGTAATTAGTTGTCCGGTTGGTAGCTGTCGTGTGGTTTTGTCGTACGATAGGGATGGGTCATCATATCTAGGGGAGATGGGTTATTGCATTGGTATTACGTCGGTTGTCCGGCAGAAGAGCCCTTAGCATATGTTCCCGGCAGAAGGACTTGAACAGTAAATCTTCTGTAATTTGAGAAATATTGCCTTATTTGATATTTTCACTAAACAGACTGACAGAAAGATTTAAGAGTATCACACACCTTAAATTTCATGTGAAAGAAACGCAATGGTTCTCAAGTTCGTGACAATTTAGTGTTAAGGCCCTTCTGCCGGGAACATATGCTAGAGCCCTTCTGCCGGACAATCCTAGAATCGATAGGTGCTTTACTGACTCTCCTAATTAATGGTTTGGCTTGTTTGAATTTTCACAGTGGCGTCGTCATTCAGATTATCAAAGGACGCTCTTATTGGGATTGTTACTGGCTGTGTGGCATTCACTTTGCTCGTTTCCGCCATTTTCCTCCTCTACGTCAAATTGGTCATTCACAAACGGGCCCAAATATCGCCCGAATACGATATCCCAGCCGAGTCACCGAAATAAATATACGATGCGGCGAAGAGATCATTCCGCGAGATCCGGTAATTCTTTTTCATGCGAAGAAGTTCGTAGACTCTCACCTGTTTCTGACAAAGTGTGCCATTTAGAGATAGATCATCGCGTCTTTAAATGCACACAAAGATCACATAACCTTATCAATCATAACTCAACAGTTATTTATACAATGCAACTCTTGCAGTACGTTAGCTAACATTTTACATTTTAAATTTTGTCACCGCGGTGAAAAAAATGGTACATACTCGAGACGCCCAAAATATGGCTGCTTGACAAAAAAAGCAAAAATGTAAAAATGTATTTTTTAAGCGGTAACACTTGCTCGAGTTTTTAGATTCAATAAATTGTGGCCCGTCACCACGATACCTCGATGAAGTTGCACATCTCATGAAACATTAACAAAGATAGAAAAATACTTTGGGTGAAAAATATCAATGTTCAATCTTTTGCAACATGTGAAGGTCATCAAACTTAACATTTATAATTCATATCATTATCATGATATTTGTCACTTTCCTTACCTTTGGGTTGCGCAACTTTATCAGGGCATCGTAGTGATGCGTTACAATTAGATTTTGACGAAACAATGGCCGTATGCATAAAAAGTATCAATTGCTTTTTCTAGCCTTTTGCTTGAATCCATATGCATAAAAATAAGGAATTGCTTGCAAGCAAAGTTTCTTGCTTGCATTCCAAAGCAATCTTCACAACTCGCGGTCAACGTACATAAATACATTTCGAAAGACGCAACGTACCTCCAGGATTGAGTTAAATCTTTAACCCCCTTCCTGAGATATTTTCCCTCATTTTTTTCTTGATATAACAGAAAAAGTATTTCTTGATTTATTCTCCTTTTGTACAGCTTTGGTTTGGTCTAAATACGAGCATGGACATGTTTAAGCTCGAATGTCGTAATTAAGCAAAAGCGCTCAAGCTGGTATTGAGGAGCTTGAAAAAACTCAAGCAAATTCTTGTCAGAACAAGGAAAAGGTTCTTTTTATGCATACGTTTTTAAGCAATTTCTTTCACCTGTAAGCAAGTAATTCTGCCTGTTAGCAACAACTTTTGTTTGCAGGCATTTGCTTATCGCAGTGCGCTCGGATTTCACGGTAAGCAAAAGATTATGCAAACATATTTGCAATTGCTTGAGCCTGATTTTTCTTGACAACCCATTGCTGGCGCTTGAAGCAATTCCTTATAAGCAATTGCTACTTTTTATGCATACGGCCCAGTATCTAGCTTCCTCGCTACCAAATTGACGAACGGCAGAATTGCACCCGTGTTTAACCCTAAAAGACTGGGGGCCTAAAGGACCCCCCCCCCTCCCCTCGACATTTTTTGCGATAAATTTTTAACGCGAGAAGCTATGGCCGCGATATTTCATGACTTTTTTTTTGAAGTCTTGCGCATCTTTTAAGCCCAAATTTGCGACGCCCGGGTACCCGGTTCACGAGTTATGCATAATTTTGCACCCGTGCGTCAGACCCAAAATTGCTCAAAAACGTGATTTCATGTACAAAGTCAATGCAAATTGTGTTTTCAGCTAAAATTCATAAATGAGTGATTAATTTTGCTTTCATTGATAACAATCATTTGATTTGCTGCTATTAATGACCGAAATAATGTCGCCGACAATTTCCATTGAAAAAACAATAAAAACAAAAAGTCGAAAAACAAAGAAATACATAAGAAATTCAAAAAACAATAAAATACATAAGAAAACATTTTGATACCGAATTTTTTTAAAGTGCCTCCAATCAGAATCTCGCAAAGAGTCTTGAAACAAAAAATGAGCACTTCAAGGGCTTTACTTAATGATTTACAGCCAAATTCTAATTTCATGCATAAATTAGCATAATTAATTAATTGAAAATAAATTTGACTAATTTTTTGATCAATCAAATATACAATTCTGTAGATTATGTCATGGGTGACGTGTGCGTGTCGATTTTCATCGCGATCGTGCGATCAACGGCCGAGATCTGAAGGGGGGCCCTTTACGCCCCCCCCCCCCCCACGTCTTTCCAGCCTCCAAAATACCCCAGTCTTATTAGGGTTAAGTCTAATGATAAAACATTAAGCACCAACACTTATTTATGTAATGCAAATCTTGCAATACTTTGGATAACATTTTAAATTTCACACTTCATTATTGACTCAACAAAACCCAGTATATCTATAATGATATACATTCAGGATAGCCCGAAATACACGAGTACTTTGGCAAAATAACAAATTGTAAAACAGCTTTTTTGTGTGGTGATACTGATTCAATTTCAAGATTTAATACATGAGATTTGGACAAAACGAGATCTGGATTCTCAGCTGCAAGGTCGAATAAAAATGCTAATTTTCATTTTTAAAAATCGATACGAGATCTTTTTTTCAGTTCAGCGACGATTTGTTTCAGTAGGCCTACATAATTTTGTTAAGCTCGTCTACTGATACGTGATTGAATGACAAGTCTCTACACAAACAATGCGAAATAGTCCTGAAGAACAGAAAAGTCAGCAGAGCCGTAGCTAGAGAGAGTTTCGGCAACAGAGTTTTAAATCGATTTAAAGGTAAATGACATGATTGGGGGTTGTTCTCAACTTGAGCTGAAACTATTCTAGAATCAAGTATAATCAAGTAAACTGTGCAAGGATTCTGCTGTTGACATCTTGTAGTTAATCGTTAACTTATTCTTAATCAGC
The DNA here is from genome assembly GCA_001188425.1 of Eucidaris tribuloides. Lineage (NCBI taxonomy): Eukaryota > Metazoa > Echinodermata > Echinoidea > Cidaroida > Cidaridae > Eucidaris > Eucidaris tribuloides. The sequence goes on from JZLH01S0268993.1 coordinate 6,905, forward strand.
TGCCGTTAATATCCTTCGTGGCAGGCAAATAGGTTAAATCTGTTATGTAGTTTTCTATGGGATTCATTTCTCTCCGGCTTCGAAAGACAAAAATACTGGTATGTTCATGCTTGATTCTGCTCAAAGGCAAAACCTACCCTGACATCAAGTTAGTTTTAAAACAAGCAGAAGAAGTAGTGAAACATATAAATGAAAGTTTCACGAAAATCAACCAAAGAATAGCGGAGCTAGAAAAAGTTGTAATTTCGTGACGTCACATACGAGCAGCTGCCCATATGTCATGTAATATTAGTTCAATAAATTGTCACTTTTTATTGGTTCATGATGAAATTGAATTTTTTTTTATAGAAGCATGTATGAAATAATATCTGTAATTATAACATTGAATGCACAAGTAACACCATTACAATTTTCTGAGAAAATGGCACTTTATGAAATGTATACTACATGGCAATTGGGGAGGTGCTCGCATGTGACGTCGCAAACTTAAAACTTTGAAAGTTCATAACTCCGCTATTCTTTGGTGGATTTTCGCCAAATTTTAATTATTATGTTTCACTCTTCTGCTTTTATTAAAACCAACTTGACGTTAGGGTGAACCTTGCCTTTAAGGAAACAAATTAAAGACAAATCCTTCCAGCTGGGAAATCCACTCAAGATGGTGTATTGTTGATATATGTTCCAAGTCATTGGGGTCATCTTGAGGTCATCTTGAGATCACTCATGTAATTAACTTTTAATATGGATCCTGCGTAAAGTCGCATGATGACGGTAATGGTCAAACAACCATCTTTGTTGCTGTTTGATCACACGAAAATATGTGCATGCTCTACCCTACTTTGGTAAAAGGAAACAAGTGACATGTCACTCAAATTTGAGTTATTGGTATTTTTAAAACCCTCTAAGCATGCTGTACCTTCAGGCCAAATTTTGAGAAATAAAATAATGATTATATTGAAAGAAATTTAACTCAAAATGTCGTAATATTGCATTTTCCTCAATGTAAATGACAGACACAAGCTAATTTATCACAAATGACACTTTTGTTACTTGCTTCCTTTTGCCAAAGGAGTACACTGTTGCAATGTTTGGACCCCAAGTTGGTCAAAGGCAGAACTAAATGGTGCCTTTTTCAAAGTCAGATGGTAAAACGTTAAGCACCAACCCTTTCCAAATTTAAGAGGTTAGTTGGCGACAAAATGCTGTATTTGATTTCCTATCGCACAGTCTGATATTCCAGCCGCAAAGCATAGTAACGTATAAATCAAAGGTGTCAAGATTAGGTTTTGTCTACTCTGTGGTCGGGTGGTTAACGGTATTAAAATAACTGATTTGTTATTAAAGGGGAACATTTCTATCTACTACTTTGTACACAGCGCTTTCCCCAACATTCATGTGTAAAATTTCTGCAGTGTAGATGTTTAAGGTTGACACTACATTCCAAAAGATGTTCAATGAGGCATTGAGTGAATAATTGATTGATTTTATTTTGTTCCATTTTTACCATAACTATTTCCATCATGAATATAAACAAAATTAATACAAATACACAAAATTAAATACAAACATACATAGATGCATGCATACATTTACACAAAATTACAAACAAAATAACCGAGTTTAACGAAAACAATATATGCATGCATGCTTTATAATTATTTTAACATAAAGAAACTCGAAACGAGCCAAACAAATAATGATAAGCAAACGAATAAATATGATTGATGAAAACATTATTAAAATGTTAAGCGCGTTAACAGTTATTAATGGTAAATGCCATAAACCGTATGTTCGGTTAGGCCTGCTTTTTATTGATGTTGTTTTGATCACACCAATATGGAATGTGGCGCCACTTGAGTATGTTATACATTTTTTTAATACCATTTAATATGCAAACACGTCTCAGCTAAGATTTCACATTGATAGTGAAGTAGTCAACCAATTTTCTTCGCATTATATCTGTAATACAAAGGTAAACGTGTCGTAGCGTAGATAAGTGTTAAGTTATATTTCATATAAATATATTTTACACAGATTTATATCGGGTAAAACAATACACAGAACGGTATTCAAAAATATATACCGGTATATTGTGAATGATACAATGGTGTATAAGAAATTATTTTGTATAACATTTTGCTCGATTTGTATTGTACTTTCACAGAACACTTTAAACAGAATTGACCAGGGAAAGAAATGCACAAAAGTTCTGTAGAAAATAATATACGAAGAGAAACTAATTTATGTCTCTTATTACTTCATGCAGATTACTGAATTAACAGTAGTGAAACGTTAAATGCAAAATTATGTATCGAAAATATATTACCCAGAGGCGCTAATATAGTCGTACAGATTCATTAATTCATTTTATTAAAGGCATCGTATGACGATAAAATCGCAGTTCAAAAACAATCATGAAGTATTTTTTAAAAAGCGAAAATCAATGACGATTATTTCAGTAAATCCCCATATAGTGCTGTGTTTTATATGTAGATATTTTTCGACTGACAACATAACTGTCTGAAGTTTTAAGTTCTAAGGGGTTCATTTGTCCATTCAAACACTGTAAGATATTTCTGATACCAAAGTTTGACAATTTCTAAATGGTGTTCCCACGATGTTATATAGCATCTTTAATGATTCTGTACGACTTAATAGCAAAATAAAATCCATAAAAATTGTTTTGATTTGATACCTTTTCTCTTGAATCTAAAATAGGTGTGTGACGTGATTAAATGAATTGAAGGATTGTAAATCGTTAATCAAATAAATGCCACAAGTGCTGCATAATACGTTCTATTGTGTATACTTTCATATCATAGTACAGTGCGTATAAAAAAAAACGGGACAGTTTTGAAAAGTCTGTCAAAATTTTGTTGCAAATTATGATGTCTATATTTTGATGTTAATAGATGCTCTGAAGTCTTATCTTTCAAATGCAATTAAAAAAAATACGTTTCGTTCATGCTTGAGTGAACACGAAACGTTTTTGTCGGGGGTTCAAAAAAAAGGCTTGCGCCAAAATGGCAGAAAATGAGAAATACGATCATCAGATTTCCTCTTAACCTTTTCATTATTTTCGATTGTAAATGATTTTTTGAAAGCACAATTCGAAAGGAATAGCCAAAGGATGATGAAAAAGTTAAGAGGAATTCTGCAGGGGTGTAGCTACGGGGGGAGCCTGGGGGGGGCCCCCCCCCGAAAATGTATGACCGGGAAAAAATTTTGACCTCCAATTTGGAGGGGAAAAAAATTGGTCACTCCCTTCCCCCCATATTCCCTACCCCCCCCCCCCTCCCCCCGCTGAGCTAGTTTTTGGCTATTGGCAGGGCTGGTAAAAAATGTGGACCTGGGATTTGGAGAAAAATAAATTTCCGTCACTACACCACCATCCCCACACCCCCCCCCCCCGGCGGCTGGGGTGAACAGAAAAAAAATTAACCTAGGATTTGGTGCCCCCTACAAATTTCAAGGGCCCCCAGTACCCCCCAGCTGAAAAAAAATCCTATCTATGCCACTGGAAGTCTGCTGAATAGCAAGAAGTCTGATGATCATATTTCTCATTTT